>JALIZH010015631.1:0-63357 GCA_030522465.1 Rhipicephalus appendiculatus
CTCCTGAAGCTTTGTAAATGCGCACGCTCCGCATGGTATGGACGTTTTACGGTTGTAAAATCTAAATAAGGAGTGTGAACATCTCTAACCGGAGCTTCACAAAGCAGGACCTGTAACGACTATCATTAAGCATAATCTGTTTATATATCTGGCGTGTGGAATTTCATGTCCGTTTCTTCGCTAGTGAATGAAGTCGGCGACGTTGGCGTAATAAATGAAAGCGTCATATCGCCATCTCGCCGGTGCAAGGTGCATTTTTATATACGCCCCGGCCGTGGCATCCCATCGCCGTGTAGACGGCTCGTAGTTGTTTCAAGAAAGTGCGCGAAAAACGTGGACGAAGAGAGACGGGAACAACACAAGCGCATACTAACAACGTAGTTGTCTCTCACTGCAGCGATATGCATCGTTGTATGTACATTATAAGGCATTCCGAACAGAGCAAGTTCGTTTAACTTTCGAGTCAGATAACATGCGCATAAAAAAAAAAAAAACATCGATGAAGGACGAGCGAGGGTCGCAGCTTCTCGTCACATCTCGATCGCCCTTGACTATTTTCGCCCCTTCTTTATACATACATATACGAGCCATCAGTAAACACCGCGCCGTGGGAACGGCGCACGCATTTGGTACGCTGAGAATGCACCGATGTATAGCTCCTCTACCGATAGAGCTACGGACGGCTCGTTTAATTCAGCACCACCGTGCGAAACGCGTATAGAAGCTCGCCGGGTCAGCTATGCGCGCGGGTTAATTGCGAATTCAGCAATGCACGGCGCGTGTCCTACGCAGTTTGTGCGTTCGCGATGATGCATCGCCTTCCTCGGAATAGCGGTCGACCCCTGACGACCCACCCGTGCCGATTCTGCCCGATGCGTAGAGAGTACAGTGTATTGCATGCCGCGGACAGTTACGGTAATGCAAGCGGCGAGTCAGCTGGGAGAGGAGGAGGCGTCCATATATACGAGGAGGAAGGCGAGACGGTCTTTCGAAGCGGCCGCGCGAGGGCTTGCTTGGAGCGTTGCGGCCACCCCCCCTTGCTTATAACCTATAAGCACGGCCGCCACCCAGAATCCAGGCCGATGCAAGTCACGACGGCCCCGTATGCATACTATATGCGCTGTACGCCTGGCTCTGTCTGTTAGGCACCCTGGCAAGTGTACGACGTTGCCCCACGACCGGAAGTGTTTGTGTGTGTGCGGCTTCGGTGAGCGGGGGGGGAAGGGTCGACCGGGCACCTATAGCGGTGTGCTATACGTAGTGCTACGTAGTGCTGCTCGGCAACCTTCGAAGATCTTCGGCTCACGTTTCGTCGATGACCGTGCATATGAGCTCCCGCAGGGGTGAAAAAAACAACAAAAAAACGAAGAAATGGGAGACTGGTTCGTGAGTCGAGCAACTTTTATAATTCGTCGTCATTATCATCGGCATCATTGTCATCATAATCATTCCAGTTTAAGCCCAGTGAGGAGAAATTTACTAGCGTAAACAGGAATCAGCGCGTGCAAGACGGCATAAATTGGAAATCATTTGGAGACGCCTTTGGCCTGCAGTGGGCATAGTGTGTCCATAATAGTTTAATGCTCAGATACGTTATTTGGGTATAAAGTTTGGGTTTCCACTCTTCATGAGGGCGTTGCTTCTATGGTACACAGCCACATTTATCACCGAAAGGGACGATGCTATTATCAGGGGTGGGTTATCTATTGATGCTTTTGAAAAACTAGAAACTGTGCCAAAAATTGCGATGGGTTGTGTGTCGGGGGTGGGAAATTTACTCTCGGAATTTTTACTGTCGTACATATCTGAAAAAAATACCCGAGAATAATCATATCGTTATTTGCCATTATTGCTGATATTACTACCGCATTGTCTAATGATGAAAAAATTTTGATCACGGGGTGCCCCCCGTAGACAAAGTGTAGACATCTGGTCTTGCAGACAGCTGCAGCCCCCCCCCCCCCCCCCCCCACCTCGTGCCCCTCGCTGGCGCCGCCCCTGCCTGACTTGTTTGGATTTCTACATTGCACAATTTGTTTCCACTACTGTGCTGTTTGGCATCACTAATACTTGTCATTGCCTGGCTGGACGTCCCTGCGAAAGTTCTGACTTCGGCATTTATGAATATATAACTGTACTGTGTTTCTTGTATCACACTAATGAAATGAATTGTAATGAATGAACGAATGAATGAATGAATGAATGAATGAATGAATGAATGAATGAATGAATGAATGAATGAATGCCATGGGAGCGGCTGCCCGAACAAATTTTAAAGCGGTGACAAGGGAGTATAATTAACTTCGTATTTCCTGATCGTACTCGTATACTGTGGTGTTACTACATATAAGCAGACGTGTCCTCGATCTGTCTTTTCCATGTGGCACACGATAACAGGCGTATAATCACCGCAATCAGCGCGATAAATCGACACGCACTCCCGATTGTCCACTTCGTTCACAACAGCCACCGTCTATATACCCCAGGCGCGCCAATCGACATCGCTGCAGCACGGCTCGCAGCTATAGTGCCCTTATCTCGGGCAGATACATAATGAGCAAATTACACCGTCCGCGAGTCCTTGGTCGGACATGCTCGTCTCAATAACGGCGCTGCGACGACGACGACCCATTCGAGCGGCCCTCATTAAAACTCTCCCATGCATCTCTCGTCCTCGAACCGTTCGTTCGAGGATCGACGAGAACCCGACGACGACGACGTCCGTGAAGGAAAGTCCTCCGCAGCAACGGCGCTGTCACGCCTGCATCTAAGCCTAACGGGGCCGAAAAGGAAATCGGCGACAACCAAAAAAAGAAAAAAAAAGAAATACGGCCGGGGGGCGTTAGTCACGCCTGAGAAGCCTTAGGCGCTCGTCTACAGGATGCTACACATCGTCTCCTCTTCTTCTTCTTACCCCGGAGCGTGCTAACAACCTCGCAGCACTGCGCATGCGCACGCAGCGTTGGCGTCGTTACAGACGGCGCATGCGTGTTCACACGCTAGCGTGCAGTGCCTGGTTGACTGCATGCCTCACCGGGCCTTCAAGGTTAGCTCCGTCTCTTTGCTCTCCCGTCTCTTTGTTTTTGTGTCTGTGGATTCGCCGCTTGTATGTTGTACAGCTAGTTTTCTTTTCCTTCGCTCTCTTCCTTTGTTCTTTTTTAATCGTATCTCGCGCCGCTTAACGTTCACTGGTTCCGCTGGCGTTCGCTTTAACGACGTCTGTTCCCGGCTCAGTTGGAACAGGCAACTCCCACAGCTGTCAACCTCATCGCGGGGCGTTAGCGAGTTGACTACCGAGCCTCTCGGCTGTGTCGACAGTGAACGTACATCGTCTAGCGTAAAAAAGAACACGTTGGCGTTTGCAAAGTGCACCGAAGCGAAAGCGCAGCTGATCGTTCCGTGGCTGCGCACCATTTGTTTCTTGTTCGCTCGTTGTTTAGTTCCGTTGTTCTTCGTCTTTTCTTTCTTTCTTTTTACGCTAGTCAATTGAGCTGCGCCTTCCGAAGCGTCGCCTGCTTTTCCCGTATTCGCGAGCAGCAGTGAAGCGAGACGTGAAGGTTGTTACGTAAGGCTGCAGAGCATTGGCACACCGTCCTGACAGCCAGCCGAGCATATATATGCAGTTTCACCAAACTCTATCGGCACACTGTGCAGCTGTCGCTCTCCTCGGCCGTAAATTCTCCGCGTGCGCCGGACGTATTCCGGAATGCCGAAGAAAAGCACCTGGCCACCACGGTGGCACGCGCTTGACGAACACTGATTTGTCTTGCGAAAGGTATGCTGAGATTACAGCTGCATTTTTAACAGCGAAGCTGTTCTTTGTCGATGCCAGGGTTGCCGTTGGATGTACATGAAAAGGCGCCAGAACTCACGCCAAAAGTAGCCAAAGAAGCCATGTCATTTGATATTATCGCTAAATTTCTATCCAAAT
This sequence comes from Rhipicephalus appendiculatus, assembly GCA_030522465.1. Classification (NCBI taxonomy): domain Eukaryota; kingdom Metazoa; phylum Arthropoda; class Arachnida; order Ixodida; family Ixodidae; genus Rhipicephalus; species Rhipicephalus appendiculatus. Next base: position 3,932 of record JALIZH010015631.1, read on the forward strand.
AGAACAGAAGCGGTATTATCAACAGAGTCTTTACTATTGATGAATAAATAAAACCATTTTGGATAAGTAAAACCACACGTTTAAATAAGAGCCATGGCGCCAACTGGAAATTTTCGCCGCCAACGTGGTCTAAAAGTAGCCACTTTGGCGCAAAGTAGCCACCAACGGCAACCCTGGTCGATGCTTTCGTGTCCGGGATCCGGGGTAACGCAGGTGGGCCCCATAAACGGGTATGAGCCACAGACACTGGGTAAATCCCACTACTTACCACTGGTCCACCAAAAATGGAGGCAACAGTTATTCCCAACAAACAGGTGTGTGCCACGGAAATAGGGTTAATCCCACTGCACACAACTTCCACTAAAAGGCAAGAAGGCAACAGTTAGCCCAACAAATGGCGTGCGCGTTACCATAGTCACACCGCTGTCGCGTGGTGCTTTGTGGTTATAAAATGTGGTGGCTATACTACCGCCTCAAAGCCTTAACAAAGTGTTTAATAAAGAGCAGTGATAATATCTCAAAGACTTGCAATACACAGAAATTCGATAGTCTGATGATGCGAAGGCCACCAGCTTCGCTGTTTCATCAGTGTCCGTGAAGCTAAGCTGGATGAATTTTTTAAGATTTTTTAAAATTAAATGTATCTATGTATAAGGAAAGGAGAGGTTGGTGCTAGTCCACCACGGTGGATCGGTGGCTACGGTGCTCGGCTGCTGACACGAAGGTCGAGGGTTCGATCCCGGCCGTAACGGTCACATTTCGGTGGAGGCGAAATGGTAAAGGCCCAGGTACCTTGCGATGTTATTGCACGTTAAGGAACACCAGATGGTCTGAAATTCCGAATCCCACCACTACGGTGTCCCTCATAATCATGTCCTGGTTTCGGCACGTAAAACCCCAGATATTATTATAGTTTGCTGCTAATGTGCGGCACCTCCTATACTCCTCTTTTCATGCACAACGTTTGATGTCACGAAGTAGTTAAGCACAAACCTATAAAAATGGTCGTATGGCCGAAGTTAAGTCCCCGTTCTTCAACAGAAACAAGTGTAGACTCAACATAAAAGTTCACCAGACCCACATATTCACGCAAACGAAAGGTTCACACATAAAATAAACGTTCGCCGATATATTGTCACTGCCTATCATTATGCACTCGAAAATTGTCGCTTAAAAGCTGCACTCTAGCTGCGGAGGTTGTTTTCACTAAGAAACGATGCACAAACACAAAGATGCAAGCAACATGTAGCTTCTTGTGTAGCATTGTAGCTACATGTAGCATTGTTGTTTATAACAACAATGCAATTTTTCCTACAAGCAGCTCATTGTTGCGTGGCCTTCAGAAAAGGTGTACAAGTCATTGTTATTACGCGTTTCGTTTTCTTTTTCTTTTTTTTTTCTTGCATTAAAACTTTGACAGTGATGTTTAACCATTTGAATTCATGCCCAGCCAACTTGGAAGGAGTCCGTAGAAAAAAAAAAAATGGTTCAAGAGGACTAGAGGCCAGAAAAAACGATACTAGCGAAACATTTCATTTGAGAAGTGTACGTGTTTTTAAGTATGATATACTGCAACAGAAAGTGTACAGTGCACGTTGTTCTTCCAAAAAACGCTTATGGATGAGTATGAATTTAAAAAAACGAAAAAAAAAAAAAAGCTTGGCGTAGAGCTTCGAGGGGGCGGTGTTTTATTAAAGTTGCTCCGATTTCTATATATATATTACTTCAGTGCAATGTTCCGCTTACAGCCTTACACTGAGCTCTAAAGAAATAACGTTAATGGTTTTTGTAGGTCAGACTTCTTATCCTTACCGGAACTGCACGCAGTAATGAATGCACCACTATGTAGGCACCCGTGGGTGAGCAATTGACTTTGCATATGCGGGGGAAATATGCATCTCATAACCATACCTAGACCATAAGCACAGGAACGCGAGGAAGCCTAGTCCAATAAACCCCCCGCCCAAGCACTATGGCTAACCAGCGAAGCTAAAACGTGCGGCCTCGGTTTTCATCGCCGGGTTAATCGCAATGGTTCATTAACAAGTCTTCCTCAATTATTGCTCACGTCTCTCCAGAAACTGTAATTGGTGTTTGCCGCCCGCATGCTCCCTTCTTCATATTTACTAGACCAGAGGTGAGTACTGAGGCTTTTACCCTATTTCTGTGGCACATGCGCAGTAGAAGGTTTTTGCCCACATAGCACGAACGAATTTCGGTTTTGCCGAGCCATATATTATAGAGCTTCGCACTAAAAGGAACTACGTGTGAATGAGCGAGAAAAATCATCCCAGAACCGATCGCAATAAGCTGAACTAGGTTACCATAACAGCTGTATAATGAGGCCAATTGAAAAAAAAAAAAAACATTAACGCAAGGGCACCAGCAGAGAATCTTTATCGTCGAGAGTTAATAACCGCACTTGAGGAAAATGCCTTTTCCTTAAGGGTAGCCGGTCAACCTCTGCGACGCAGCATATCTAATCTTATAGGACACATCTCCCTTCCCTTGGTACACTAATTTATCCAGCGATTATTACGCTGCATTATACGTTACATGACCTGCCCGTGTGGCTTCCTTTCATTGCCGCCTTCTTTTAGAGATAGAAGTTGCCTCCCTCCCCCCCAACCAACTGGAGAGCCCTGCACGCCTATAGGCATGCAGGGTCATAGTTTCGACTTCTTGCAATTTGCATTCGCACTTTGGAACGGAGTGGCATGCCTAGCGCAGCGTGTGGATGAAACCGCTCTTAACTTCTCATGGTATTAGAGTATTAGCCTAGGGTAAAACATTGGAATCGCAGTTCGGAATCCTCATATATCAGCCACGGGGCAACCTGAATTACTCTCACTGAATTTCACAACTCCTGGTGTCATTTGTAGACTAGAGTTTTAGAAAATAAGAAACGGAGCATCTGAGCGAAAAACAGTGTCTTTGACTTTGTGTGTTCTCGCGCTGAACAAACTAGCGCTATATAACTCAACGAGCCTCTCATTTTACGGCAGTCTGCGAGAAAACTTACTTGCGGAGATGGGGATATGAATTTCTGCACCTGAATCGGTACAGATGCACGAGTTTCTTAACGGAAGCGTTCACCCTCCTTGAAAGAACGAAGCGCAATGCCTTCTTTTTTTGTGCGTGCGCGCGTGTGTGCGTGTGTGCGTGTGTGCGTGCGTGCGTGCGTGTGTGTGTGTGTGTGTGTGTGTGTGTGTGTTTGTTTGTTTGTTTGTTTGCGCGCGCGTGCGCGTGTGGGTGGGTGGGTGGGTGCGTGCGGGTGCGTGCGCATGTCGAAAATGGCGACACGCTGACGGGTGATTACCAGATGGCCACACATTACGATCAAATCGACCTTCCCAGCCCTGAATTTTTTTCTTGTGGGCGTCACTTTACTACGACATAAAGGCGCGAAAATAATGCATTTTCGTGCTCGCGAGCCGCAACTGGCGAGCGGTCGGTATGCCGACTTCGTCACTCATTGAAACAAAGGTAATGGTGCGGCCTATGTCACCCGTTGAAAAACCTACGGGCGCCACCGCGCACGCTCGTACCAACCCCGCACGCTCAACATACCCACAGTCGCACACCCAAAGCCTCATACCGCACCGCCGGACTACAGGTTAACGATCGGTCGCAGACCTTGAACGCTTGACCCAACCGCATATAGGCAACGGGCACGCCATAATCGCTACTGTTCTTTACGGGCAGCCCATTTTCGATCGTGACCTCACTAACTATGCTCCCGTTTTTGTTTCTGTCCTTACTTTCTTTTTTGCTTCATACACCTCCCCCCTATTTATCGTTTCTGACGCGTCGCTTGCGGGCCAGCGTTGTATACCTCGAAGTCGTGAATGCTCCAGTCCAGTGTGTGTTCAGCCGGCGAACTGTATAGTGTCGCAGCGGGAGCGCGTGTCCATTACGGCCCTCCATTAAGAGCTTGCTGCGCGGACTCCAAAAGGGACGACAACGCCTTTCGGTGTTTGCAAGGAGGGCCTCCGGGGTTGACCCCAATGGAGGGCAATCACAGCCGCGGACACGGCAGCCGGCAGTCCGCCGTCACCGCACGGCACGACGGCTGTCCCCTCCCTCTATGCCGTTCCTGCGGGGCATTTCGGGCCGCGAACGGCAAGTGGCAGCAACGGCAGCAGCGTCGTATTATACGCGGCGCACCCTTAGTCAACGAACACGCCATTTGGGGAAAGGTATGCGGCCCAGAAAACGGAGCAGTCGACGGCTGCCGCTGCTATAGTTATGTCGAAAGTGGCTACCGTTGCTGCTGCTGTTATCTCGCCGCCCTCTGTCGGCTTCCTTTGCAGTCGCCTCAAGTGTCGAGCGCATCGTTACGCAAGCCTTTCCTTTCTTTCTTTCTTTCTTTCTTTCTTTCTTTCTTTCTTTCTTTCTTTCTTTCTTTCTTTCTTTCTTTCTTTCTTTCTTTCTTTCTGTGCGTGCGTGCGTACTTGTTCGTACGCTCACTTTTTGCGCACGCTTCAAGAGAGGGGTTCACGAAGTGCGAATAAGAAAAACTCGAAGGACAAGCAGCTGAAGATACGGCGCCCTCTATATCTACATGTCAATGAAATGTTTCACCCTCTTTCCTCGAGTCGGCCTAATTCTTGCGGAGGCGCTCGTTTCATCGCCTATTCGCACCTTTTCGTTGCTCGCTGCCGCCGCCCGTAATTGCATATTCGTACACCTTTCCTTATCGCGTCTCTTTCCTTCCTAACTATAGTCGTGACACAATTCTCTCTTCGTCTGAAGCTTGCCAGGACTCTTTCTTGCGCGTGCACTGGCGGGAAGCAAAAGTGGGAAAGACGAGAGATTTCTGAAGCTGGAATCTCGCTTAAAGCCTGAAGACAAGGCCGCTAATTGAATGTTTCAGCCTGTAGTTCTTGCCACCTACGCAGTCGCCAATCAAATTACGAGGGCCTACATTAACGCGACAGCAACTCGCATTTTCTGTGGAGCCCGTGTTCTGCACTGACGTTTTCGTCTCCGGGAGTGACGTGCATGTCCTATTTGTGCATGTATGGATCAGCACGTGTCGCGTTGGTTTATTTCTTTTCTGATCGTTACCCCTTTTTCCTCTTAACTCCTCTCATTCCTTTCGCATTTCCACCGGTCCCTCTTACGTCTCTTTGTTTCATTTCGTGCCGTTCTACTCTGGAATTCTCTCGGATTCCCGAGCCGCCACGTTAGGCTTCGTTTCTTGCATGAGTATACCGCTACACTCTGCATTCATTTGCATCCCTTCCTGAGAGCTCTTGTCGTCTGCTTGTCTGCGCTCTTTTCGTCTGTCCCTCGGTTATCTGTTCTTCTGTTTCGAGGCATTCCGTTAGTCTCGTTCTCCGCCATCTTTTCGTCTGCTTCTCTGCGCTCTTCTCGTCTGTTTTCTCTATGGGATCTTTTCGTCTGCTTGTCAAGACTGTTTTTCGTCTCTTTTTAAATACGATTTTCGTCTGCTCCTTCGCGCTGTCCTTGTCGACGCTCTTTTTCGTAGGTTTCTAAACGTCATTTTCGTCTGCTTCTTTAGCGCTCTTCTTTTCGTCTGCTTCTCGCTGATCTTTTCGCCCAGTTCTCGCCGCATATTCGCGTGTTATATGGCCGCGGTGGATCCCATTCTGACTTTTCTCTTTTTCTGTTCTCCGCGTCCCCTCAACGCTGAGCACCTTAGGCTTTCTCTTTTCGCCTTTCTCTCGTCTTAGCACCCGTGCTCGTGCACTCTTTCTTCTCGCTAGCCTCGCGAGACGGTCTGGCCTCATCGCTTGCGAAGAAAGAAAAAAAGAAAGTGTAGCTTCACGACCGCTGCTTTCGTTCCCTTTCGTTGCTGCAGACCGCGGCAGCCGCGGTCGGTCAGTTCCACTTTTTCTTTGCACGCGCTACTTGCCACACCACAGCGCACCCCGCCTCCCTTAGCCGTACATCCATTGCTTTATAGCACTTTTCGCCTTATGTTACGCCTTATTTTTCTGTTTTTCGTGTTCTTGTGGTCTACATAGACCCGCTTTTCTACATCTCTTCCCTTGCCGTTGCTGTTTTGCTATCTCTAGAAATTTCTCACTACACTTTTCTCATCTCTCCCGGCATCTTTTTTATTTATTTTTTTTCTCCAGTTTCCGTCGACAAGTCCCGCTGAGCTCTGCCGCCATCTCTTCGTCCTCGCATCCTCTATTTCGGCCTGACCGACAAAAGAAGTAGACCTTGAACTGCGGCCGAAAGAGCTTCCCACAATACGGTTGCTCTGTTCTTTCAATTCTTCCATTTTTTAAGAATTTTTTTTTCGCCGCATCTGTCCATAGCGCTCATCCTCAACCCTTATCTTTTCGTCTACGAAGATGAAGAGACAACAAAAAAAGAACACAAGGAAAAAACATCTCGGAGGCATCGGACTTGAACGGCTGCTGCCGTGTTTCGTCTGCACTCGTAAGCCATTGTTGGCGTCCTCGATTACGTGGGATCTTTGTATTTTTTTTATCTCTGTTCTGTGTATGTCTGTGCCGCCGCCGCCGCCACGCCACCGTGGTTTGCTGTGTTGCCGGCACCGAGGATTAATCTGCCCTTGAAATCCATTGTGTTCGTTGCCCGATACGCTCCATTGAAGAAGGAAAAAAAATTTTTTTTTTCTCCATGACCCCTCCCACTACCCACCGAGCCCGGCCAGGAATGCCTACGAAGTTGCCAGACGCTGCATGATAGAAAGAAAGAAAGAAAAAAAAGTTTACCGAACAATTTGAGGTGAATGGGTGTGGAGGGCGCTGTGTTGCGGCATTGAGGCCGCGGAGGCGTGTGGTCGATTCGTGGAGGAGGAGGTGGCCGTTCACTTTCGAACGATCGTCCGGCCTCCGTCGGTCAGCTTGCGCGAAGCTGTCCTGTCCGTCCCCTTGATTCACGCTCTTCTGGGGAAGCGAACGCCAGCAGCTGCGGTCGACGCATCTGTAAACTGCACCGCAAACAACACACTGACGCCGCTTGACAGTGTCGGCGCTCTCGGCGCGAACGCTCAGTGAATGGATGGATGCTATAAGCATCTCCTTTGTAGCGTTGCCGTGACCAGTGTGCCACCAAGCCCTCAAAAAAAAATTTTTTTTTAAGTCAGCTTAACCCTTTGAAGGTCGTCCTATATTTTTGACACGGTGATGTAAAAACCGGCTGTGGTATATTGATATGAACTAGAAAGAAATAGTATGAAACAAATTTCATCAAAATCAAGCTAGAAGTTTACCGAAAAAAAGTGGGATATATGTGTCCTAAAAAGTGGGAAAACACTGTCCCACTGTCTCATGAAGGCATCATGTCACGGTTGCGTCAACGGGTATTTTGGGACGAGACGGCTGAAGCAAGTGGCACTCTGTATCACTTCTCAAGTTGTGAAGAGGAAAGTTTTGCAGACCTGATTTCAACACGAGAAAACCACCTGCAATTGCGTCTCTTGAGCCACCAAAGCGTTGTGGTATGTTCCTGTAAAGCTTACTTCACCGCATGCATCAACCACGTTTTTTCACCGTTTGGCTGTCCTTGCTTTTGCTGTCGAAATTGTCGAGTACAGATGTTATCCCTGAACATGTGTCTACATTTCAAGAGGTATATGATATCAGGAAAAATATTTCCACGCATTATTATCCGCGATTGCGCTGAGGGACTAGCGGAATAATTTCGCAGGGGATTGTTCCGATGCATTTATCGGTCAAGTTATTTCGCAAATTTACAAAAACACGTGATGACTGGAAGCTAAGATCGCCTCTCTCAAAAACCAGAAAAAGAGGAAATTATCCGGCCTTTTGATTGGTAGGTTCGATCTATCTGAAGAAGAGGAAAATTCAGAAGCTATCATAAAAAAAATTGACCGAAATTCAACGCTATTGTAACACTAGATCCGCCCTTCGAAAGCGTGGTAAAAGAATTTTCTTCAAGATTATGAAGACTTAGGTAAGATATGAGTGACCTAATGTTGCGCTAATTGCAGCGGGTGATGTGGGAGAAAATTTTTTTCTGTAGAAGGAAAAGTGGGACGTATGTGTCCCACTGCCGCACAAAGGGTTAAGACCATGTCTACCGCAATTAAATCGATCTTACTATAAAAAAAAAAAAACAAAAAAAAACAATGACTCTGAATTTGCAGCCCCGCTCTCATTCCTTCAGGCAGAATGACCTTATTTTTCCCACTATTTATGCCTCTCCTTTATTCCTACTTTTCCGCCACCAATCCTCTAACCGTCTCTTATTTCTTTGGCGGATATGTTTACTTTTCTGTTGTTGTCCCTAAAACTCCAGGCTTCGAGTAGGCTCGTGCAAAAACATACACTTAGGTGGATATCTCCACAGGTGTTTTTTTCACTTGGTTGCAGCGCAACATACACGAAGACAAAGAAGGGAACGAACAACACGGCGCTGACTCACAACTGTTCTTTATTGGAAAAAAATTGGCCGCGTATCTGCGTGCTTCGCCGCAAATGTCGTCGAAAGACGATAGTCTTCTGCCGGCCGTACTACACTGTTTTGCCTTGCCTCAGACAGCGCTTTCTCTATGTTGAATCGGCCGCATCTGGCTGGCCTTGATAAAATAGAAGAGGCGCTGCGTGAGACATGGACGCCATCTGGCAGTGCTGTCGAGAAACATCACTTTGTGCAGAACCCAGCAGCAACATATCGTCGGCCGAGGGCTTTTTCGTGCATAGCGTCGCTTTTTGAGCGCAGCCTAAGAAACGCTGGCGTCTTCATAATTCGTATCTATGTATTTTCTTATAAAGGAACATACCAGCTACTACTTATGTATTGACGCTGCTCCTCAGACATGCGTAACATTTGCTTTTTGATCGACAATGTTCACAAGTATGAACAAAAATACTTGTGCAAGATGGCTGGGCGCTCAGAAAGTGGTTAAACTTTGGCCGGGTGGCTGAATCGTGTGACGTGCCGACAAACAGAGAAACAGACAGACAGACCAAAATTTCTCCGTTTAAGTATCCCAAGAAAGACTATCGTCTTTAAAAGTGAAACATATGTACGTATTTTCAATAAAGAACAGTTGTGAGTCAGCGCCGTGTTGTTCGTTCCCTTCTTTGTCCTCGTGTATGTTGCGCTGCAACCAAGTGAAAAAAATGAATCCCGAACCAACTGGCCCAACTTGCCGTTTTGCTGATCTCCACAGGTGTACGTTCCCTCGGTTAAATTAGCCAGCGCCTCCGACGGTGGCGATACGAAAGACTCACCTTGAGCCTCTGCGCACCTTCGCGAACGCGCCGCACTAGCTTCCCGCTGAAGCTTTTTGACCGGCGTTGAGACGACATGTGATGCGCGTTAGGTGCTTCACCTTATCAACGCGCTGATACGCCGCAGAGACGTCGGCGCATATTCATCGGCGCGAACGTCGGGCCATCTCACGGGCATCGTGTATACATTTTTCTGCGGCTGACATACCTCGGAGACGCTGGCTTGACCTTGAGTGAGCTTGAAGGTCAGACTGACGGAGCGAGCCGTTTTCTGGACTTGTACCTGGAGGAGTAGAGCGGTCGCTCTAAAAGCCTTTGAGGAAGGCGTCTCTGATATTTCTGAAGTTTGCTGATCGCCATTTTGAATACGCTCTTCCCGGAACCCGCGTGGACATGCATGTTCCTGTGTATGTTTTCTTGTGAGGAAGTTAGCGGGGACTTTCGGAAAATATTGCTGGGAAAAATCGCCTAAAATAGGCAACTTCCGCCCGCAGGAATGGGAATTATGCTGCCATATACGGTCCATTGCTGTTTGGTCGGGGTCCTAAAGTGTTCACCGGCGCTCTTGCACCGTACGTACGCGGGTGCTATTGCGCGACACTACATAAACCGGACTCGGTTCTCTACTCTATGTATTTACTTGGCAGAAAATTTGACAAAAAACGCGTCGTTCTTGAAAACTCGGAGCGTTAGGTCATCGCGACAAACTGCGCAGACTTCAAGGGAGCGTAAGTGCCAGTATTTATTGTTTATTTTGCTTTCTTCTTTCGCTATCCTGGCTCACCGACGCCCACTGTAAAACTGATGTTTTGCGCAATTCGTAACGGATTTACCAGTCAAGGTTTTACTTGGTGTAGCTGTTTGGTAATTGTATAAAAACCCCTTGATATGGCGAATCCCACTTACACGCGCGCGCACATACATCCGCACGTACCTACTTACTTACCTATACACACATAACAGCATACATACGCGAACACAGGCACACATATATATTTATAGTAAATATGAGTCATGCGGCCTTTGTGCTCTGCACATTCGGTAGAGCTAGTTACCCTATCGTTACGAGAACCCTACGCCACTCGCCGTATAGCTTCATTCAGCTATGTTTGTCGCATAATATTGTGTATAATGAACAGGTTCTTGTATTTGTCTGAATATGTTTCGTTCTGGAGAACAGCTTGTTGCGTTTAATGTTTTGTAGTTTTCGCATGCTTACCTTTGTTCTTGCATACTGACATTACGGAAGTCGCCATACGCGCACATGTTTCGTTGAGTCTTGGCCTCCTTTGAGATGCAAATTAATACGATATTCCTATGAAAGGTTGTGTTTACGAAACGAATATTCCGGTTTAATTCTTGCTGTATTGTTCCCACGTAGAATAGCGCGACTCTAATTATAAGTTTTGGCTCGATCGTTTGTCATTCATTAGACTTTCTTTCTTTCTCCTTGCAGGTGACGTCAGAGTCAACACACATCCGCCATCTTCGGTAATCTACGTGGGCGTCGCCTTCCGAAAAAGTTGCTCCTGCGGAGAATTCTGCAACTGGTCAGTATTGATTCATTGGAAGTTAACGGTTTCGGTTCACCATTTCGCGCGCGCAAACCGAGGCGTTCGTCCTGCGTTCCGAACCATTTGATCGGCGCTCGACAAGAGCACCGATGTTGTCTTTAAAGCTCTCTCCTCTGCTCTTCATAAAACGCTTCCTCACCGAGCACAGTGGCACCGCAGAGCGCAAGAAACGAACAGGGGACAAGACAGCGCCTGTCCTGTCTTCATCTCGTCCCCTGTTCGTTCTTCGCGCTGTGGTTTCTGCGGTGCGATGAACTATACCAACACGCGCAAACTTCATTCCTTCTAGAGCACATTGGGTCAATCACGCGAGTTTACTTAATGTGGTGACTTGATTCTCCGAGCCAGCGCGTACGATTTTTGTGCTCGTAAAAGGATTTGGCGTTGTTTTGCAAAGTGGGCTGGGGCCAGGGTTGCCGTTGGTGGCTACTTCGCGCCAAATTGGCTACTTCTGGACCCCGTTGGCGCACAAAAATTTGCAGTTGACGCCATGGCTCTTTTTTAAACTTGTGGTTTTACTTATTCAAAATGGTTTTATTTATTCATCAATAGTAAAGACTGTTGATAATACCGCTTCTGTTCTGTTTGGCTAGCAATTCGGCCATAATATCAAATGACGTGGCTACTTTGCCAACTTTTGGCGTGAGTTCTGGCGCCTTTTCATGTCCACCCAACGGCAACCCTTGCTGGGGCCTGGAGGAAAGCGTCTCGTGACTGCATACACGCGTCTCATATACTAGCCTTAATCAACGAAGCTGGGCGTGAAGTCTCGCCTATACAGCAGCATACTTCAGCGTGGTTACTGGAAAGGTGTCAGTTGACATCGACGGTAATCTTTTGGTGCTTTCCGAGGAAGTCTTTCTTGAAGGCTATTCCGTCTTCGTCCTATTCCACCCACTTCACGCGATGGGGTATCATGGCCAGGATTATATCTGGTTACATTTACTCGCACATTATCGCGACCAGCATGGGCCAATGTTGGCTAAATGATAATTGTAACCGTGGGCCAATGTGGGCCAATGTTGGTAGGAGCGTACCCGAGATTTTATTTCGGGCGATATTTTCATGAAGCGGTGCTTACGTACGGGAGGTGTTCACATACGTCACGTGTCCGTGTGTACGTGCGCACGTGTGTGAGTGGCTTATATACAAGCAACAGGTGCCAAGAAATTCAATACCACTAGTTCTGCCCCATTTGTGCACGCCAATAAATGTTGGCTGTCCGCTGTAATAACAGAAGTATTGTCTACATAAGATCTCATTCTAATAATGGAGCTGTTCACTTGCGCGTTTCATATTTGTGTATATTCTTTCTTGTTATCATTATTTTCTATCCTCTCTTCTGGAGCCCTTTAATCCCATTTCCCATCCCTATACAGAGTATAGGTATAGCATTGCAGCGGTATATGGACACCGGCAAAAACCTGTTTTTCCATTAAATAGTCTCTCTCTCTGCTAACCGTCCTTTTATGTTTTCCCACATGGAATGTTCAACGGAAAACACGGTATTAGCCTGGACTATAGTGAACTCACTGAACTGCTCTATTTCGTTGCTGTGCTGGGAGCCGAAAGGGCCGGACACCTGATCCATTTCTGTCCCCTCTCACGCCTTCCTTTGCTTCTTTCTCTCTCTCCTCTATCACTGCCCTTCCTCCCTCCTCCCCCCATTTTAGTAAAAGTCGTTCCAATGAGTATAGATGAAAATCAAGTCACGCTGCCCCGTGAACGTGACTTGACACTGTAGAATGACTCCGACTACTCCGACAATAAAAGCCACGCTTCCCGAAATGACATGTTCCTCATGCTCGGTTCAGGAAAGTTCAGCGAAGCTTCGCGAAGTGCCTGTTTTGCTATAGCGTCGACTCTTATCTTAATTTCGCATTCCGTTCGCCACTCCACGGGTGCCATCACGATGATGACCTTTCCCGGCTTCAAGCTTGGACTAGCGGGTCTCTTAAAAGCAAGATAAACTAAAAAATATTGAGTTAATTTAGATTAGCGTGCTAGCCATATAGAATAATAAGTAAGCTAGTCTTACCGTGAGCAGAAGCTTTGATGAATGTTGTTGTTGGCCAACTCATCTGGCGTACTTGTATTTTTACGGCGTTCTGCGAGTGAAGTGCCAAAACGTCTTTTTGTCTGGGCACGTTTTCAAAACAAAAGCAATGTTTTGCGACCGTAAACGTTCGTTTTTTTCTTCTTTATATTTCTAACGCCTACTGTTATCGTCCTTCTGATCATTAAAACAATGTATTATATGGGGAAAACATGACACATAAATAGGTTGCTAAGATTTTTAAGTTTACGACGACCAAATCGAGGAGGGTTTCTGAGCGCATACGCAAACACCCGACGTCAATAGGTGTTGGCTTCCACCCGTTTTCACTGTGTGTGTGTGTGTGTGTGTGTGTGCGTGTGTGTGTGTGTGTGTGTGTGTGTGTGCGTGTGCGTGTGCGTGTGCGTGTGCGTGTGCGTGTGCGTGTGTGTGTGTGTGTGTGTGTGTGTGTGTGTGTGTAGGGAGAGGGAGAGGGAGAGCAAGTGTAAGCGCGTGGATGCGGCTGCGTGGAGCTTTGGCTTTTCCGTCTCAGTTAACAGTAATGAACCACATGGAACTCGTCAGTGACATAACGATAGCACTGCCCTCTATGTTGTGACGCGCCGAAAGCTGAAGAGAGGCGATAGAGAGTGACGACGGATGGAACAGCCTGAAGAACAAGGTGGGCGTTATTAAGCCCAATGTTTCTTATTTCTTTTTACAAGAGGCAACTTTCCTCACCGCAAGACGCGATCTTAACGCTCAACATGGGCAGCATAAAAGCACTGGGAAGCGCAAAAGCTTCTTCACAGCGGAGCTGTTTAAATTTGGCACATCTCTGAGCTGCGTCACGCACATAACTGGGTGGGTATGCGGCCACAAAAAATGGGTATGTGCCAAGTAGCTCCTAGCATAGCATAGCCATGCATTGTATAGTATAGCAAAGGTGCGGGAAAGGGAAGTGATTGGGAGGAGGAGTGATGTAAGGATGAAGGAGAAAGGATAGGAGAGGAGGAGAGGGTAAAGAATGGCATAGCCTTGTATAGCGTAGCTTAGCAAGGGGATGAGAAAGGGAAGTTAGGGTGAGGAGGATAAATGATAGGCTACGCAAGAGGTGAAGGAGAAGGAAAAGGAGGAGGTGAGAGTATTAACCATGGCATAACCATGTACTACCGTATAGCATAGCAAGGGGTGGGAAAGAGAAGTATGTGCCAAGATAGCTCCTAGCATAGCATAGCCATTTATAGTATAGCATAACAAGGGGGTGGGAAAGGGGAGTGTGAGGGGGGAGTTATGTGACGGTGAGGAGGAGGGAAAGGGGGTAGAGGGAGGCCACGAGATCCGCTATTTCCTCCGTCTTCACATCAAGTGTGCGTAGTGCATCAATGCCCTAATTTTTTTAGACTTCTTTCCGCGCCACTATTGCGTAGCTGTCCACAATTTTTTTTAGGCTTTTCCAAAAGAAGAAATCGCAGATTGCTGCATATAGAGAGACGGGAGGAATGGGAGAGTATGAGAAGGCAGGGAGGAGGGAGGGAGTGAGTGAGGGTACGGAGACGCCATTTCGGCCAAGGGCGCGACGGGATCGGTATGCGCCTCATTTCTCGGGCGTCAGCGCGTTCTACTCCGCATATACGCTCCATGCCGACGGCGCTGCATGAGGCCGCGAACTCGCACGCTCAAGGAAAGAAAACAGACAAGCCCAAAGGGAGAGAAACTCCGAGCTGCGTCTACACAATGAAAGCTGCGACTCAAAAGATACACAAAACGCGAATGACCTTTCTTTCAAGCTCGACTACCTCTCCCCTCCCTCCATTCTACTCTCGGTGCGACAGTGGCGTGGTTCGAAATATTTGAGAAAACGATTTAACGCTTTCGTGTGTTTGTATGCCGTCCGCCCAAAGAAACGGGCGAGCCTTGGACGGTGCGCAAAGAGCTTTTCACGCGTCATCTAATGTTTTTTATTTATTTATTTTTTTGCTCTCTTTCCTTTTCATTTTCGTACTGTTGCTTTGAAAAACGTAAAACAATAAGAATGAACGTTGAGCAGGGTACGGAGGTTTGCCTGAGGTAAACATCTTTTAGAACAGCGACTGTTTGCCCGCACTTTAAAGCAGTGCTTGGTTTGCGGAGGCCTGTAAGGTAGCGATAAAAAAAAAAAAGAAAAAAAGTCCGCCACTGTGGATCAGTGGCTACGGTGCTCGGCTGCTGACCCGAAGGTCGCGGGTTCGATCCCGGCCGCGGCGGTCGCATTTGGGTGGAGGCGAAGTGGTAGAGGCCCGTGTACTGTGCGATGTCAGTGCACGTTAAAGAACACCAGATGGTCGAAATTTCCGGATCCCTCCACTTCGGCGTCTCTCATAATCATATCGTGGTTTTGGGACGTAAAACCCCACATATTATTATATCAAAGAAAAAAAAAGGAAGAAATAAAAGTCCCGTCCGCAGTATGTGCCGCTGTCCTCGCGGCGGCGAATGAAAAAAATACGCGCGTACGACTGATTCTCAACATTTAAAAAAAAATTGAAGGACACTTTGTACATTCCAAAGTGTGTTCGGCGAAAGCGTGTGGCCATTCCACTGACGGAAAGATGGACGGAAAGACCGACGGACGGACATCCGGATGGACGGACGGACAGACGGACATCCGGATGGACGGACGGACGGACGGACGGACTGATAGACGGACATCCGGACGGACGTACATCCGGACGTACATCCGGACGGACGGACGAACAGACGGACATCCGGACGGACGGGCGGACATCCGTACATCCGGATGGACGGACGGACGGACGGACATCCGGACGGACGGACGGACATACGGATGGACGGACATCCGGACGGACGGACGGACATCCGTACATCCGGACGGACGGACGGACAGACGGACGGACATCCGGATGGACGGACGGACATTCGGATGGACGGACGGACGGAGGACATCCGTACGGACGGACGGACAGACGGACATCCGGACGGACATCCGTACGGACGGACGGACATCCGTACGGACGGACGGACATCCGTACGGACGGACGGACGGACGGACAGACGGACGGACGGACGGACGGACACCCGGAGCGGACGGACGGACAGACGGACGGACGGACGGACAGACGAATATCCGGACGGATGGACGGACGGACGGACAGACGGACACCCGGACGGACGGATGAACATCCGGACGGACGGACACCGGACGGACGGACACCGGACGGACGTGAGCATCAGACATTAAAGGCTTTCGCCTTAAAAGAAGGATAATCAAAACCCCAGAGCCGTGATTTGCTTTGCCTGAAACAGAATCTTAATTAAGCTTTCCCGGGACATCGCTCTTTCGCTTTTGCAATTGTTGCTGTACATATAACCACAGGAATTACGTGAACTGCGAGAGACGAAAGCGTGATATATTACTCGTTTTATCCGTGGATATCTCTGATGTATTTTTGCTCTTCGGACAACCAGTTTCGAATCCCATCAGATGGGAGGAAACTAAGACAATCAGCGCCGTTCCTTTGACGCGTCGGTTCTTTTGTAACGCTTCTTTTTTCCTGTTGCATTATGAACTGGTCCGTAGAAATCTCTTCGTCATAATTAAATTGCTTCGTGTCTTCTTCGTGTCACATCTTTATTACTTTTCGTCTCCATTCAATTTTCGCGCCGTGCGAGCTTCTAATGACATTCGCATAAAGCTGTTGTCTCTATCGCGAATAGTTTCACTTTTCTAGCCTCGAAGCAAAGTCGTAATTAAGAGACGCTAGGCCAGTTTAATTAAAGTGATAAAATTTCATGGAACTTGTAAAGGTCGTGAGACTTTGTCGGCACGGATTGCGCAACTAAGAGAACAAATGAACGCTATACACTGCCCCGTGCGTCGATTTCGTTAAGTCTTCGATTCGCGAAAGTCATTGATTTCGTTGTAGGCGTCAGATGACCCCGGTGTACCATTTATTCTGCTTGAAGTTTGGCGAGATGGAGATTGCAATATCGTCCCGTCTAAAGGGCGCTCGATAGAGAATGGCCGTCTCCCCTGCGAGAGCAGTTGTATATCGAAAGACACAATAACCTCTCGCGGTGACTTCGTTGCACGGAGCGAGCGTCGACACTACTTGTTGCAACACCTCGCACCAATATCCGTACACCTCCCCTCCACAGCTCTATATATATGCTGCAACATAGGAGTGTAGTACATTGCGCAATGGTCGCGTGACGTAATATAGAGGACCCCGTGTCGTGCCATTGACTTGAGTGCCAGTAATCGTGGACGTTCGTTGTGCGGGCTGATTTTTTTTTTTTTTTTGTTCGTGTCACATTAATACAGTAGAACGTCAACGTGGGCTGCAGTAGTATGGCTATACGCAGTGGAACGCACTGCCACGTTTTGACCAAACTCCACGAAAGGACGACGCACGAAGACAAAAGTGCGCCTGTCCTGTAGTCCGCCTGTCGTGTAGTCTGCTTACGGCGCTCGGCTGTTCGCACCAAGGGTTGTGGGTTCGAAACCGGCCGCGGCGGTCGCATTTCGATGGAGGCGAATTGCTAGAGGCCTGACGTAGCAGTGTGCTATCTCGTTGCACGTTAAAGAAACACCACATGGTCTCCACACCGATAATCACCACACCGATAATCATGTCGTGGTTTTTGCTCGTAAAACCCCACAAATTATGTTTCTAATGTCTCATTCCATTCATCTACAATCCCCCCAGGGTGGGTTACTGCGCCGGGTAGCTGAGAAACAGCCAGTCACAAACCGTTTGTCAAATTTTTGGTCAAACACTTTGGCAGCGCTTTCAGTTATGAAATATTAATTATAACATTACCTCGTTCCTGTGTATACAGTGCAACTGTTCAGACTCAGAGTTGTTCACAACTGCAGGCAAGTAAGCTGGATGTGTGCCCTACACTAGAGCGGCGGCCTCCGTGTAGTTGCGAAACCAAGGGGGGCCCACCGAACTATTATACCCGCAAATTGAGCACAGGCATGTTACGCGAAGGCCACAAAAATGAAAATCAATCAATCAATCAATCAATCAATCAATCAATCAATCAATCAATCAATCAATCGATCAATCAATCAATCAGCATGTTATTTCTGCATCAATGACACTCAAATGCGCTTGGTGGTCAGGCTTGACAGGGTCTGTACGCCGCGGGCTTCGCAAACATAACATGTGATTGTACAGGGGTATCAAAAAAGTAAACAAGTGGAAAATATGTACAAGGCAATTCTCTTCACTGGAAGGTGATAAGTAATGACAAGAATGGTAATAACATAGATTCACGAATAGCAACTATATACAGCTGGAACCGGATCCTATGTTGACAGCGTAAGCTATAGAACGTACTCACCTATTCTAAAAAAGTCAGTTTCACCGCAAGGGTGAAGCAATGAATGCGATAGCAAAAAATTGTAATGTTATACGAAGTGAGGCTGGCAGCTAACTCTTTTTGGATCCGATCTCACGCAACTCTAGAAAACGCTTGTTTAAGAGAATTCTCTTCGCGTTGAAAGCGCAGCACGTAGAAGGGTACGCCGGCCCGGCCGCCGAGAAGGGGAGATGAGAAGGGGAGATAAAGCGCGCGCCCGCGCCCGCGCTCGTAAAATCGAACGTCGCCCCCCCCCCCCCCCGCCCGCTGTCGGCCGCCGAGAAGGGGAGATAACGCGCGCGCCCCCGCTCGTAAAATCGAAGGTCGCTCGAGGGACCCCCCCCCCCTCGCGTCTTTTCACGCTCATGAACGACGGGCGGGTCGGTTATATATATACATATACATATACGGCAAATGACGCCGACGCGGACGCCGACGCCGACGGCGAAAACCAGCCGCGAGTGTCCATATAATTGCTATCGCAATAAAATGCAGCTATGGTCGGATGCAACCTAAGAAGGCAGGAGAGCCCGGATGGCCGAAGCGTGGCAGTCGATCGCCTCGCGTCGATCGCCTCGCGACTAAAGAAATAGTATATCGCTTATCTACTGGGCGATGTTTTTCTGCAGCCGCGGTCGGCATCACGGCCCGCATAGCTTATATGACGTCAGTCCAGAGCGCGCGCTCATTGGTACGGCCTTGTGTGCACCATTGAGGTGGAAAAAAGTTCAGAATAACAGAGAGATGAGCGTGCAAACACGGAGACAAGAAAGAAGTCAAGACACAGATCTCGCCGTCTGTGTTGTCATGACTTTCTTGTGTCCGTGTTTGCACGCCCCGTCCTTTAGAGTGGAAAAGTTGCTGTCTTCTAGAATTGTACCCGTGTATAGCGTTTCACCTTTATTCTTCTTCTCTCTTGACTCCTTTTCGCCAATACACGGTAGAGGGTAAACATCATATAGCAGCGAGCGAGCGAGCGAGAGAATCGTAGTTGTTCTTCGAAACAGATATTGCTCGCGTTTCTCCACGAATCTTCTCTGCGACCGACGCGCCACGATAAATGTGAGTCGTGCTGCTTGCGACGGGTTCTTGTTATTCAGTTTATAGTTGCTTCCTCTGGGACTTGCTGCAATCGCGCTCTGAGCCCGAAATACCGCTCCTTTTTGTGTTTGAATGCGAAGCATCAAATGGAAAGTTAGCTGGGGTCTCGGAAGATATGTTGGGTTCATCTAAAAGAAATAAAAAAAAAATGCGCTGTGATCAGCACCATTTAACATATATTAAATACATGCAAGTTGAAATGCAACATGGAAAGTAATGTGTACACATTAAATACATTGAAATTGAAAACTCTACATGCGAATATGCTGCATTCACGAGGGACTGACGACACATTTTCGAAAATTGTGAGCCTTTCTGTACGTTTCGTCAAAATTGAGTGTCGCCCCTGCGCCGCTCGCTGCGCAGCTTCGACGGTCATTCAACTTCACAGAGCGGGATGGCTCCGTTATAAACCTAGGAAAGAAGTGCAAATTTAAGGGCTCGTTTTTCTTTGTCAGACACTGTATTAACGAGAACTAACGGACAATGATGCCGAGGAAAGTATAGGGGATGTTATTAGAAGTAATTGCATAATGTAAATGCGAAGAAAGAAAAGTGGACGAACTGATTGAAAAGTGGAAGAAAAGAGCATCTGACGCGTCATTCGAAGGTCCCAGGTTCGGTCCCTGCCAGCGGCAAGTTATCTTTCCGCGTTACTTCAGATCCGCGTTATTTCAAATGGAATGTTATTCCATTTGAAATAAAAATGTGTTCTAATTTCGCTAAGGCACTAGAAAAACACTATTTAGAAGAATGTACTGATTTATTAATGTCCTATCATCTTTAGTCTGATGACTGTCTTAATTTTGGCATGTAAGTAGGTGTTTTTCTTTTTTTCTTTCCTTCTTCCCTGTGTTGTAACGGTTTTATTTTTATTTATTTTATTTTTTTTTACTCTTGGTGCGGTTCTTTCATGTACTGCAATGTTTATTCGCTGATTCTTCATTAGATATTATATACCTTCTTTAGTTACACTCTTCCGAAGTGCCATTATAAAATGTTTCTTTTTTGGACCCAAACTAGCCTATGGCTATGGGTCCACACAGTGTATGCAAACTTTCTGTAAAAAATGTGAACAATAAAATTCAATTCAATTCAATTCAATCTTTTCGTCCACTTTTCTTTCTTCACATTTACATTACAATTACTACTTATGACATCCCCTATACTTTCCTTGGCATCATTGTTATAAACCTACTTAGTATATATACAGCGGGGCCGCCCCTTTCTGCTTCGTTGGTCAACCATCTCTTATCTAAGGGCGGTGCTTTTTATTCCCGTGGCTCATTGGCTGACACGTTCCCCGCAGCCTTGATTGCACTGCACGTATTTACTGATACGAAGTGTGGCATTCTCAGTGTGAAAAAAAAAAATCTATTCTCGGCGCTCGGAAATTTCCTTCAACTAGCTAAAAGGAAGCTTAATCCAGCGTTCCCTCGGTCTCATTAAAACTGGGTGATGGGAATGGTCTAAAGGAGCAGACATGTACAGCCTCGTTAGGTTAACAATAAACGCCCCGCGCGCCTTATACACTCGCCACTGATTGTTCTGGGCTTCGCACGCGGCGTGCTGGCGGGTCGACTGAAGAATAACGAGCGAGAAAAGAAATGTGGAACGGCAGAACGAGGTGGAGCGTTTTTTTCGATATCGCGAAGCGGTTTCTCCGAACTGAGGCCCTCGCTCTGACTGAATTAGAAATGGTAAACGCGACGTAAGAATATAAACCAGAAAGTAATCATGGTGAGCGCCGAAAAGGCGAGCCGGGAATAGCGTCAATGGGGGGACCGTGAATCGTGATTGGAACCGTGAAGCGCTCTCTCTGCATAGTGGTGATTGAGAAGGCGAAATGGGCGTAATATACGATAGCTGGATTCGTTTTCCCCTTTTCTTTGCAGAGGATGGCGCGATGGGTTGTCGCTGCCGGCGTACAGTTGCTACACCGGAGTTTTCGGCGCGCCTCTGTAGCACTTTCGCTTTTTCTGGGACAATCGCTATTAACGAATCCGCGTTATCTGAATTCCACCATCGCGGATTCTTTCTTTCGCGCCGTGGCATGGTTTCGATTCCCACGGACCGCGTTTTATACACGGCTGTGCCGTCCGTGCAACTTGTCAAAGTAGCGATTCGTCGATTTCGAATGCATTCGTGCGTACGCGAAACGAGTTTGTAGCGTTTCCCATTTCCCTCTTACTCGGCATCGCCGAATGAGAGCAGCCGAGTAAACAGCCGTTGTCATTTGGCTTCGCTCTTTGTGTTGCTCGCGTTTTGCTGCGATATTTGAAGGCGGTGCAGTTGCAGGCAACTTAAGGAAGTCATTATTAGAAACTGCGCTGCCGCTGTCAACGCGTCACGGGAAAAATGCAAACGCGGGCCTTCGTTCTGTTAAGCCTAGGCACCAATTTCGGGGGGTTAGTATTGACGCCGTACTGGTGAGAGCTTTTAGAGCGAGAGCTCTGCTCCTGCAGTTGTCAAACCAGGAAACGTCCTGGTGCATGCGTTTGAACTGGAAGCTGAGAGTCCTCGCACGTGCGTCGTCATAGCAACGGACGTTGTCATATGTAAAACGCTATTACCTATGGTAAAATGAAAAAAGAAAACACAGATTTGAATTGCGCATCAAAAATAGCTTTGTAGTTTTCGTGATTTTTATGAATCAGTGTACCCTTCACGTCGAGCACGTCACGCCATATATTCATGCAGGCCTACAGTAATTCTCCAATGTTCACCTGGGCCCGACATAATGTAACTAGGTGATAAGCCACCATAAAAGCGCTGCTTATCACTGAGCTTATTCCTTAAATTTTGAAATAAATTCATGCACTTCGTTATCCTTCCAAGGTAACTTTTGTTGTTGTTTTTTTTCCTTTAAATGTTTTAGTCGTCTTTTCAACTGGAGTGTTTCACGAAAAATCCACGGCTTTTTATGTTTCTCCTTCTTTTGCAATTCGCTGCACGAAAGAGGTAATACTGTTGTTTATAATGCTTGTAAACCTGATCCAAAGCTCATTTACATCGCATTTGCTTTTAAATGCGAATGCATTTCATAGTCGGGCTATGTCAGGCATCCGGCGTTGTGCGGCGTTGTCCGCGGCAGGTGTTATCTCTCCGCTTTCACTCCCTCTCCCATAGCAACAGCTGCGGGCGCGCGCGCTTATCCTCGCCCCTAGCAACCGGAGCAGGTGGTGCGGGCGGAGTAGCGGAGAGTGAGCGGAGAGGAGGAGCGCGCTCTGGTGCGTGAGGGCGCTCGCATCGCGGGAGCTCGGCGGAGCTATGTATGAAAAAAAATAAAATAAAAAAATAAATAAATAAAAGAAAAAAGATAAAAAACAAAAAAAAGCAAAAAAAAGCAGGTGCTGCGCCGTGCTCCCGACAGGGCTGCAGAAATTAGGCGCCTTTTCCTTCTTCGAACCACAACCACCATATATAAATTGAGTGAAGCGCGCGCGAAATGCATTCGCATTTCCTCACGATTCCCTTCGGGGAGGTGGGGGGCATTTTTTTTAAAGTCGTTGAAATGTAATGCGATGGGATCAATAACTGAAGCGTCGTCGGGATGAGAGAAAATGGGAAATAATAAAAAATTGCAATTTTTTGTCTAATTCAGTATTGCTTAGGGCTGCTATGGCTTGGTGGTCCGAAATTCCTTATTACTTATGTTTAATACTTAAATTACCAAAGAAAACACAAAAAATTGAAAAACTGACGAAAACAGCGAAATTATATTCGGAGGACGCCACTGTTCCGATAAACAAAGTTTATGTCACGTATTTTTGAACAGTTGGCTGTATTTTTGGTGGATTGTCGGCGATTGCGGGCGACCGCTGGCATTGGTGGGATGCCTCTTTCCGGCGAGTTTCACGTCACACCCTCTAGTTCACGGCGCGGCCGCTAGACGCGGCGGTTTGTGAAAAACTCATTAAATTCGTTATTTTCCTCTAGTTTCTGTCTGAAAGGAAGGTTGTGTCCATCGATTTCAATCCCCAATCTTCCAATTTGGCTGGAAATCTTGGCGGCAAAAATTTGGTTCAGTATTCCTTTAAAGGGGTGGTTCCATCAAATATTGAGGCTATAACAAGCCTGTTGTGGGTTTACTCTGTATGCAAGGACACTCTACACGAAGGGTCGGACACAGCAAACGTTTAGAATATATTTTAATTCACTTCCAAAGTGTACCTAAATGCTCATTCTCCCGATCGATGCCCATCGCTAGCTCATCGACGGAAGTGACGCAGCTGATGGGTTCGCTAACTTTGGCCGCTACAGCGTATATTGTGCTGGCCACAAGGCGACGGCTTTTGGCCGGCGCTTCGCTGGTTTGGCGCGCGATTTTCTGTTCTCTGTGGAGGAGCGTGTGATATTCCGCGCTGGCCGGACCAGCATGCCTTGCACGACTTCCGGTTCGTAACAAACTACTACGTCATACGTAGGGAGTACACTCGGTTGGGTTTCGGTTTCGGTATTGCACCTTTTTGCTTATTAAAAATTATTTTCGAGTTTGCTGAGCATTTCAGCTATCGGGCGCGTGACAAGAGTGTCTCAGGAACATAAAAGCACCATTACCCTGACACGGTCAAAAAATCGCCGGAGTTGGCCTTTAAGCAGAAATGGCTATCTTGCAGAGGCGAGGCACGGTGCGCGCGCAAATCGCGTCCTATTTTATTTTAGTGTGGCAGATGAACTTGGGAGAGGTTTTCTGTCGAATCGGCTACACTCGCTGCTTGTCACAGCTTCGCGTTTGCCGAAACTCTAAATTCAAACTAAAGAAAAAGAAATCGCCGACGATTACGATACTGTCTAATGCGAATTCTGAGCGCATCTTCGTTTTGGGATAACGCCAACTGTTTTTGAGGTTTTGGCTTTCGCAAGGTATCGACTTCGCCATAAATCATAATTTTTGTGAAGTAGGACAGCCCCCCACTACGCCATTATTCGTCTTTCTGCGGATAAGCGAGGTACCCGCTACACATCTGTAAGGTATTATGTGCCCTTTGTTGATGCTGTGTGTGGCTGATGACGGTGAAGAATTATGGCCGAGAATTTTACAGTGGGTGGGAAGCATTAAACCACGCACTCGTTGCGCACTTAGCATTGTGTGATGACTGGTCGCTATTTTACCCTTCTGTCATGCTATATTACGTAAGTGTTAACGTGATTCCTTGCCCGGCATGACGTCTTTGTAGGGTCTTTTTACGAAAGAGTTAATACCATTCGATCCTGGGCATTTTTTTTTGTCGTTTTATTTTTTTATGTCTATCGGCGACTTTTTAATCTCGATCGGTTACGCCACCGACGGCAATGGCGACGGCGACCCCGCTCAGCGCAGGAACGGCGAACGGGGGCCTAAAAGCTGCGCTCTAAAAAGTGATTCGAGCTCCAACGGTCAACAGCGCATATTTTGAGCGATATTAATATAAAAGGTCCAGTAGCGAATAAGAGATTCACGCTTCATGTCCCTCAACCTGAGCAAGCGTAATTGAGACATGATACAGGACTATTTTGTCAGAGAACCTATAGCACGCATTCGCTTGGCCCGCGCATACATGCGGCAGCTTTCCATTATTTCCGTTCGAAAAGCAGTCCGCGAAAATCTCCTATTGTAAACCTGGTTTAGTGCGGGCATTGACCACAACGGATAGTGTTCATCCAATTACAACCCCCCATCGCCTTTGCTCTTTATAGATCTCGCAGTCCTGTTCCCTTGGCATTTCCGGAGTTCAAGCCACACGTCGCCTCTGCGCGCTGGAACAATAGATCAGCGCTGCAAATAGTGCGAAAGCGTCGTAAACGGGGTAAACGCGTTCGCGAGCCACCGTGTAGGTCATTAAAAGCGTTGAGAAAGGAGGCCAGATCTAGGGAGAAAGGGGGAGGAGCTTCTGGCGCAGCGACGCTGAGCGGTGTTTCCCCGCAGAGACTTCGTTTTCGCTATAAATGGGGCGACAGCTGCGGACCATTAAGTGAACTTGTTGACGGCGTAGCCGTCGGCAACGCTTTACAATCTGCAACCCGTAACCTGAGCTCAGTATGACTCCGGCTCTCTAATCGCGCGCCATCATCATTTCAGGTGATGGCCTCTACTGCTGCGGGCTCATATTAAATTTGTTCATGCCCCATTAGCCCGTGGTATCGGCTTGCACTGCGAGCGGCCGCAGGCCACGCTGTCTGGTGTGGCTGAGCTCTCTGGAAACTCGAACCACTCGCTGCGAAATTGCGCAGTTATCAAATATCATCTCGTGCATCTGGTCCCCGGCTGTTGAAAAAAAAAAAAAAAAAAGATAGAAGCCTCTGAGCATACACCGTTCTATAACAGCGGTGCAGGTTATGCAGGAAACGTGACCTTTTAGCAAACTACTTTGGCCATATTATAAACAGTTCGGAGAAGTCCTGAATATATGTCGCGGGGTATATTTTACAGCGTAGCTGTTAAGCATGGCGTTTCGCCGTTAACGGTAGACAGAATACTATCATCATCATGATCCAACACGCACTCTCTTCTTCCTCTTCAACTTCGCTCCCAGAAGCCGTGCACTGATTTGTCCCGCGAGGGAACGAGGACAGAGAGATAGAGAGAGAAAGGAAGATACAGAGAGAAAAACAGAGAAATTCTTGGCGAAACAAATTTCTAGGCTAGGCGGGATTCGAACCTGCGTACCCGAGATCCGAAGGCGAGCGTCGTAACCACGCGGCTATTCAGGCACGCTAGCAGAGCGTAGCACAGCCTTGTATAGTATAGTATAGTACGATGGTGGGAAATAGAAGTGAGCGTGAGGAGAGATGTAAAGCTGAGGGGAAGAGAAAGCAGGAGGCAAGAGAGCAAAGGATATCATAGAAAGAAGGAGAGAGAGAGAGAGAGAGAAAAAAGTAGAAAAAGGAAGTAAAGACAGAAAAATAGAGAGAAAGGGAATCAAAGAAATAGAGAGAGAGAGAGAAAGAGGAAAAAGACAGAAAAAGAGAAAGAGTAAAAAAAGATAGAATAAACAGAGAAGAGAGAAAAGCAAAGGAAGAAAGAAAGAAAAAAATTTAAAAGAACCAAAGAAGGCTGCCCAGCTCCGCACTTCCTTCAGGCTTGGCACCACTAGTGCGATGCTGTCTTAATCTGTATTTCTTGAAACTTACGGGCTCGTTTTGGTTCGAAAAAGCCGTGCGGCTCAAGCGATACGGTGATCTCAGCGCGCGACTACTTCTGTTTGACCAACGCCTCTTCTATAGGACGATGCGTGCGACGTCACTCGCTTTCCCATTGGGACGGGAGGCTCCTCGTAGTTCAGTGATGTCTGCCCAAGGAGCACTCGCGCAGACGCGTGTTACCGGAAGTCTACACTACTTCCGGTAACGTCAGAAGTGACGCCATCACAATCATTGGCGCAGCGTCTATGGCGGACGCTGCCTCCGGGAATGCAATAGGCATTGCTCTGATCTCCGAGACATAAAGGTTTGGAGCGGCCTCCGCAATGAGCGCTCGCAGCGGACACTCCTTTTGTGGAGCTGAGGAGGAGGGAGAAGGAGAGGGCTGGGAACCAGCTTTTCGGCTCGCGTCGCAGTCATCTTTCTAGAGGAGGCATTAACTTTACCATACCATGAGCACTCCGAGCAACATAAATAAAAATGACAGACAGACAGACAGACAGACAGACAGACAGACAGACAGACAGACAGACAGACAGACAGACAGACATAGATAGATAGATAGATAGATAGATAGATAGATAGATAGATAGATAGATAGATAGATAGATAGATAGATAGATAGATAGATAGATAGATAGATAGATAGATAGATAGATAGATAGATAGATAGATAGATAGATAATAAAAACGGGTGCCGTGATGGTTAGATTGGGTTGGGCTATCAGTTCGCTTGCGAGAGAGAGAGCAAGAAGGAAATAAAATTGACTGGTGCCACTCTTCCTTGCCAGGATCTATCAGGGCATCCATACTGGCTCTGCAAAAACGGCCGCTGTCGTTGCAATGGAAATCAATAAATAATTTTCCTTTGCAGACGCACATCTCGTCTGCAAACAAGAGCGTGGGTGCCATATCGAACCGGCAAGGCAGGCACAGTCCAGATGGTTTTCCGCGTAATTTTGTTTTTATCGTGTTCTATTCGCTGCAGAGAAAAATTGGACTCACTCGCTGCTTCGATCACTTGCTCTTGCATTCCACTCGTAATTTCATCTGTACATTCATCGATTCATCGGTGTGCTCACCCTGTTGTCAAGCAAATCACGCTGGACCCGCAGTTATTTATTCATTTATTTAGTTATGTGAAACGTTATGCCAGCCTCTCATGAGAGATTTTAGCTAAAGTGTTTACGAACATCAGAAACAAAAATACATTGTGTACAATGTCGAAGCTTACACAAAGTGAAACAGCATCCAATTAAACAAATATACATAGCGTTTCACTCAGCAGAGTGGGTACAAAAAAGAGAAACAATGCGTTTCGTACAAAGTCGGTGCTCCAACAAAATGAAATAGCACACAATTGACCCGGCCGCGGCGGCTGAATTTTCGATGGAGGCGAAAATGCTTGAGGCCCGTGTACTAAGTTTAGGTGCACGTTAAAAAACCCCAGGTGGTCGAAATTTCCGCCCCCCCCCCCCCCCCCCCCACTACGGTGTCTCTCATAATCACACCGTGGTTCTGGGACGCAAAATCCCGACTGTTATTATTAGCACACAATTGAAGAAAGCATGAACAACGTGTCATTTGAGGAAACGTAGTATTTAGTGCTATCAATGCGAAATCATGCCAAAGTGTGAGATGCGGGACAAACGGCTTCACAGCATAGACAAACATAATGGAATTAGGTGTGTAAAAAATATTACATAGTTCACAAGTTAGGTGTGTAAAAAACGTGTCTAATAATTAGGTGCGGAATAAAGCATCTAGTTCAGTACTCGTGCGTAGAAAACGGTGCGTGCTATTCCTGTCACTGGCACGGCGGCCGAAATTCACCGGTCTCCGACTCTTCCGATCTCGCTCTACGTCAGCCTCTGCTCTCTCTCCCCGTCCAGGCATGAACGAACTCTCAGTTCGTCGACGATCACAACTGTGTCAAAGTGTCACCGGCGGCCACACGGCGGTTATAGCGCACGCGCGCTTTGAATAGCGCAGCTCGGTGAGTGTCTTGGGCGCGGGCCAAGTTGAAACGGAAGGTCTGCGAGTGATGACCCGATGCTGCTATATGAAAGAGACGGGGGGGGGGGGGGGGGGGGCACTTATAGACACGCCTCCTGCTTCGTGTGCGAGTATCCGCAGAGTCCTTCACTGCTTTGAAACTCTCTGGTACCGGTAAAAACCTTTGCTTGCACATTTGATGGTGAGATGGTGTTCCATTCTAGACCAGGGGTCTCGAGCTCCCCTCAGCTAGCGGACAGTAGTTAGGAAGTTTAGTCTCCTGCAAGTCCGGGATAGTGAAGAAAGTTAGAACGGAGGCGGGGGGGGGTGCATGGGGTTTGAACGAAATAATTGGGAACGTTGTCATATGGAAGTCTTTCCCATATCATATAGGGGCCATTTCTGGAGAGTATTTGACGTCAGGTTTCGCAAAGCATGTCGATACTGATCTCCGGAATGACCGATATCTGAAAGCGCATTCTGAAATAGTTCTTGTTTCTCGGTTATGTTTTAGCACGTGGAGACCGCATGGCGTGCCTCACGCAACAAATGCTCTAGACCAGTCACGTCTGTGTAGCTCATGAACATAGTTGGCAAGAAAATTATATATAAAAAAAGAAGTTTACACTAGACGGGTAAAGCTTAAGAAAGCAGAGCGAAGCTGCATGGTCGATTTTAGAGGCTGAACGTGGCCTTCTTGACTGATGCTAGGTCTTTCCTTGGCGTAGACAAAGTAGAGTCGAACCACAGCCTGTCACAGACCATGCAAGAATGTCCAAACTCCAGCGCCAGAACTAACGTGCAAAGCTACCCCCGGAAGAAGCGCGGGCCTTTCGTCGCTCGTGCTCGGCTCGCGCGGCGGGCAAACTCGGCGCGGCGGCTGTGCGGACTGTCTCCGTCGGTGGGCGCGGCTGGTAAGCAACGGCGCGGGTGGTTTTATGCGTACACCCGACGTTTTACCTCGAGGTTTAACGACTAAAAGAGAGAGGTATGAGACGATAACAGTCATGTGGGTGCCGGGCCGTTAGCCAGAGCTCCACGGGCCGAGTGTTTGAGACCGCCGTTCTAGACCCGTTGTATTCCAGTGTTTCAGTGTGTGAACCCTTCGGTGTGACAGGCGCTGCCGCTGTAGCATCAGATTCATGGCACACCCGTACGTCGTGCGTAGTCGCGCGTGTACCTTTGCACGCGCAACGTGAAACGCGTTCGTGCGTGTCGGGCTCTTTTGACGCAGCCGCATCTTCTCGTCGACTGCGTGCGACTCCGTTGTTAGTTCGCGCTAAACGTTTAGGTCACAGAGAAAGTGTTGCTCGCACCGCGGGGCTCGCCGTTTTGTTCTTACGCCGTCGCGGAGCTGCCAGAAAACACGCCTTAAAGCGTATGCCTCCCGTACGCGGTGCGTCGTGCGTTTGCGTCATGGCGTGTCACAAACGGGCGTGCAAAAAAGGCCTCGCTCGAATGTGCTGGGAAAGAGTGGCGTGGAAAAGAAGCTGCACGGCTGTCAAGCACGTGTGTCAAGGTTGGCCGACAAGCGAGCTTCGTTGGGATGTGAGGGAGAAAGAAAAGAAGCTAGCTGATATATTTACTTTTGTATGTTAGCCCTCAATTCAAATTGTAATGAATTCGTAAGTATTACGGGTCAAAAAAAATTTCTCATTTCCACGAAGTGAATCATGACGAGTGGGCGAAGCACTGGGGATCGTTCTTACCGTAAATCACCCGTGACATTGCCCACTCGCGCATGTAAATGAGTGACAACGCGTGTGTACAGTATATACAATGTGTTTTTGCCGTTGAGCCGCCGCTTCCCGCGTCCTCAACTCCGGGGTAGCAGCTTGTTGTCGGCGTTGCCGTTTTGCCTCTCGTGGGCGAGAGCGCGTTCACGATCGTTTTCATCCATGGCAGAAAGAGAATTTGTGATCTGGAACGCGCTTATTCTTCATCTCTTCATCGTCATCAGCGTCATCGTCATCGTTATGACGTATAGTGGGTACATTCCATGTGCTGTGCCGTGATCGCAGAAAGAGAATGTGTGGTCTGGAACACGCTTATTCTTCATCGTCACCAGCGTCATCGTCATCTTCATGGCGTATAATGGTTACCTTGCTTGTGCTGTGCCGTGATGACAGCGTCATTGTCATCGCACTAGCGTGGCTACACCGGGGGAAACCGGGGGGAGTGATGTACAAGCCTCGACCTTAAGGAGCTTCGCCCCTAAAACACAATGTGTTTGTATTGACGCTGTATTGACGAACTCCTGATGAATTTCCCGATTAATTAATGTATTACCTGGTTCAACAAGATCGTTGCCTTTAGAAGATTTCTTGCACGAATGTGTTAATTCGCGATTCGTTCCTGAAGAGTTGTATTCTTGTTTTTTTTTTCTCGCTCTCTTTCTTGCAGTGTTGCATTGCTTTTCTGTTGTCTGTCGATGTAAACAAAATCCACGTCTGCGATAGCCCAAACTGCGTTGCAATATCTAAAAATAAATAAATAAAAATAAATGATTTCAGCCCCCTGGTGTTCTTGAAAGTGCGCCTATATCTAAGTTCACGGGCAATTTCGTACTGCACCGCCGTGGAAATGCAGCCGCCGTGGCCGATTCGA
Source organism: Rhipicephalus appendiculatus (assembly GCA_030522465.1). Classification (NCBI taxonomy): domain Eukaryota; kingdom Metazoa; phylum Arthropoda; class Arachnida; order Ixodida; family Ixodidae; genus Rhipicephalus; species Rhipicephalus appendiculatus. Next base: position 34,939 of record JALIZH010015631.1, read on the forward strand.
ACCACACTGCTTCCATTGAGCATAGTCCAGATGGTCATGTGATGAACGGTCATACACACAACTAGAGAGAGAGAGAGGTTAAGTGAAAGGCAGGGAGGTTAACCTGAAGAAAATTTTCGGTTTGCTACCCTGCACTGGGGAAGGGGTAAGGGGGAATAGAAAGATAAGGAAGGGAAGAAAGAGATAGAAAAAAAAATAAAATAAACCGCACACACACACACTCGAGCACAGGAGTGTCATAGCCGTTTAGCGAGTCCTGTTGACCGCAGAAACTTCTGCAACGCCTTTGTCGCCTTCCGGTTGGAAGCTGGAACGTTCCGGCACTCCAAAATTGATTGTTCGGAAAGCGGCTGGTCATCGAGACGTGCTAAGGCTGCTGAGAGCTGTTCTCTCTGGGAGCTGTAGTGCGGGCAATGACACAACACGTGCGCAATGGTTTCCTCGCGACCACAGTGATCACAAGCGGCACTGTCAGCCATTCCGATGCGGTGCGCAAAGCTGTTCGTGAATGACACCCCTAGCCATAGGCGACACAGGGCTGTTGTTTCTGATCGGGATAGTCCGAAAGGAACTTCAAGTTGAAATGACGGATCCAGACGGTGAAGGCGGGTATGCAGGAAACCGGACGTGTTCCACAATGAATGCATTACATCACGCGCGAGCGCGCGAATCTTGGATGCTGCATCAGTTCTTGATAGTGAAATGGCTTCTTTCACGCCACTTTCATAAGCATTCCTTGCAGAATTATCGCCATGTTCGTTACCGTCAATGCCACAGTGGCCTGGAAGCCACTGAAAAGTAATATCATGCCCTTTCTCTTTTAAGACCTGGTAGGTTTTCCTGGTTTCCAGTACAAGTTGGTCTTGCGCACCACGACGTAGAGCTGATGATAGGCACTGTAGGGCTGACTTCGAGTCTGTAAATATACCCCATTTTTGTGGTGACTCGAGTTCAATCCTTCGAAGTGCGCTACGGAGTGCCGCAAGCTCCACAGCAGTCGACGTGGTCCTATGAGACGTTGTAAAGCTGTATGTTTCGGCTTTTGCTGGGAACCTGCGGATCCCCTAACAGTTGTCGATCCATCCGTGTAGAGTTTAATGTGTTCTGCGTATTCCTCGTGTAGCATCAGCAGAGACAGCTGCTTTAAAGCTGGCGATGACAGCTCCGCCTTCCTGCGAATTCCTGGTACTGTCAAACGAAGTTTGGGCTGTTCCAGGCACCAAGGGAGTGTCAGGATTCTTTCAGGAGGTGTGTAGGCTGTTGGAAGGCATCCTTGGTAAGCCGAAATTCTCTTGCTAAAGGAGGCACCGGGCCGGTCTGCTGGAAGCGAGGCTAGGTGGTGGGCAGGGGCGCGAGCAAGGTGCCTGATGTGTGCTCTAAGCACCTCCAAGGTTATATGAATGCTGGCAGGATAGTCCTTTGCAATGGCAATGGTCTCCGCTGTTGACGTACAGCGTGGCAGTCCGAGACAAGTTCTAAGTGCCAGACCTTGAGCACTTTCTAATGTACGCAAGTTGCTTTTGCAGGTGTTCGTCAGTACTGGGAGACTATACCGCAGATACCCCAGAAACAGAGTCCGGTATAATTGCAACATAGCGTGCACCGATGTACCCCACGTTTTCCCTCCGAGGAATTTGAAGAGATGTGAGATGGCAGTCAGGCGCTTCTTAAGAGCGGCCACATGGGGACTCCAGCAAAGGTCTCTGTCGATTATGACGCCCAGGAATCTGTGCGTCCTGGCGTAACAAACATTTTGCCCGTTGATAGATATGGCATATGCCGTCATTGGCTTTCGCGTAAATGCGACCAACGCAGACTTCTCCGGTGAAATCTCGATGCCTTGTTCCCTAAGATACGCCGATATAGAAGTCGCGGCTTTTTGGAGCCTCGCACGCACTTGAGGCCGTGTTACGCCTGACGTCCAAACACATATGTCATCGGCATAAATGGATATATGAAACGAACTCGGTGTACGTTCCACGAGGCCGATTAACACAAGGTTGAATAATGTGGGGCTTAAGACTCCAACTTGGGGAACACCACGATGTGTGTAGTGCTGAGAAGTTGGCCCTAAACTAAACACAACTAAAGCTCGCTTTGGCTAAATTGGTTATGAATTAGCCGTACGTGTGTAAGAGCTGCAGGGCTCGTACTTGCCTAATTAATTTTAGAAGTATTTAAAGAAGTAAAGCGTTGCCAGTCATGCATCACTTCCAGCAAGGGGTATTGGCGGCGTTTGTATAATTCTTATATGAAACATGTCTAATACTCCGAACATTTCGTCCTACAACCACCGGCATTTCAAGCGCGAAACCGTTTTTGGAGACTATTCTACATCCGCAGTATATGAAGTTATTTAGCTTCTGTTTTTTGCACGGGCAGAATTTTCATTGTAGCTGACTTTGACCGCCTTTATTGGCCGTAAGAAGCGATGGAAATGAGTAGAAGAGTGCTGCTGTGTGACGTTTTAGAAATTTATGACTATATGGGCTAATTATCAGGCGTAATCGTCATGTTTAGTGTGTGTGTGTGTGCGTGCGTGCGCGCGTGTGTGTGCGTGCGTGTGTGTGCGCGCGTGTGTGTGCGTGTGTGTGCGTGTGTGTGTGTGTGTGTGCGTGCGCGTGCGTGCGTGTGCGTGCGTGTGCGTGCGCGCGCGTTTAACCTTTTGCTTTGAGGTGTCATGAACAGCTCGACGTCTAACACCTGTGCAGCAGTCACCACGCACCTGAAAGTGATCCGCCTTGAATATCGTGCCCGAAGGTATATTGCACAAAAAAAGCCCGTTCCCACGCAGGCAACAGTGTGTTCCCGTGCTCTGATTAGGACGAGCAGCAACGCGTACGCCTCAGGCAGGAAAGCCTTTTGCAAACTTACCCTGACTTCACAAAAGAGGCCGAAATTTAATCTCTTTCGCGGCGTACACGCCTCGCGGGTCCAGTTTTTCCCCAGCTCGCTATTGAGGAACTCTCTCGAAAGGGCGGCGGTGTGGTTCTCTGTATACACGGTGTGCACTGTATATAAAGCCTGCAAAGCCCGGTCCGGGGTCTAAATATACGCACTACCGCTCCGAGCTACAGCTTTGTTCTTTCATTTGCTCCCCCCCCCCCCCCCCCCTCTCTCTCTCCCCTCCCTTGCGCATCCGTCGGCGCTAGCGGTCCAGTTAGCGCCCTCCGCCGCCACTGCTGGGAGCCAGACGGGAAGCCCACCACCGTTAGTGCTGCGTCCGCATGTGCCCACCGGACGGAGGCAGTGTAAAAAAGCTGCTGCCTCGTCCGGACTCGTAGTAAAAATACGGAGCCAGGCCCGCCGCTGACTCGGCGGCGGCGTCTTCCGTCTCCGGCACTGCTTTTGCTGAGCGTTGATGCTGTTACTGAAGGCGAGAGTCTCGTATACTTGAAGTTGGACGTCTGGGAGTCATCGAAGGGTGCGTCGGAGCATGTACACTGTGAGCGAGACGAGTGAAAAGATGAAGGTGATGATAGGGATGTAGAGATGACAGTTCGGAAAGCGCCGTGTTTGTGTCCTCTAGTCTTCGTCTCCTTCTAGCGCTGTTTCGTCATTCGAATTCAGTTTGATGAGACTCGTGCACCGGTCTCTGAAGGAGAGCCTGCTTTAAACGAGGCGGGTATGTCCAGCGCGGGAGGCCACAAGGACACGAGAAGATGCACAGACAAGACAAGCGAATGTTCGTGTAACCTATAGACGTTGCACAGATCACGTAACATCATCGTTGCCACCGGGTGTGCCATAAGTGCACCTCTTGGCGTCCAGGTGGGTGTTTTTCGTTTTCTGAGAATTTGCCTTCACGTGGTTAATCGGACAGCTCCGCGTCGTAACCATAGTCTGCATTCAATGGATGCTGCAGATCGAACGAGTGCGAGTCGAAGAAATAGGCGAATTTTATCACGTTCAAATGACATGTGAAGGGTCCCTGTCGGTGTCATCATGGCTGTCAGAGGCGTACCCTTCTCTTGGCGTTTGTGTGCGCGGTGGAGGGGGGTGGGGGGGGGGGGGGGGGGTGATAGAAGAGGAGGGAGAGCTGAAGCGGTGGTTGCGTTGTATTGAGGGAGGCGCAGAAAAAATAACTCATCTTTGCTGTGTGTGTGCGGTTGCTGCGCAAGGAAGTGGCTAATATACTTTTGCGTTTTCTACCATAGTAGTCAGTGCGACTTTTCAACTATATTTGTGCTTAGTAAAACATTCAAGGTGATCTGTCGAGGTTGATGTCATTACAGATTTTTTTTTTATTCAATTCCAGTGCTAAGCTCGGGTTGTGAGTCTTCTCAAAGGCGCTCATATTGCAGAGTATTTTCACTTCTCTGCCTATCCCAATCGTAAGCAGTAAGTGCGTTTCTCGTAGCACAAGCGTGACGTACACCTTATAGTTAAGTCCGTTAACAATTACCCTTCGCGTCACTCCTCTTAGTACACTTGTGTGATCGGTTCTCTGCGAGGTCTGAACTAAAACAGTCACTGCGAGCACATCATATGGTATCGTGCAAGAACAATCGCTGATCATCTCTCAGGAACATGTGTGGTCAAAGCTATCTGAAAGGCGGTTTACGACAAGAAAATTTTAGGCACTAATTTATTGATTAGTCACCAACTTTTTTTTGTCCCTCGTCCGCCGCGGTAGTATATCGATTACGGTGATCGGCTGCTGACACGAAGGTCGCAGGTTCGATCCCGGCTGCGGCGATCGCATATCGGATGGAGCATGGAAGCGAACTGCTAGAGGCCCGTGTACTGTGCGATGTCAGTGCACGTTAGAGAACATCAGAGGGTCGAAATTTCCGGAGCCCTCCACCGCGGCTATTATTATTACTTCGCTCTGATGCAGTCGATATCTTGGACAGCTACAATTTAGTTTGTCCAGTTTGTAAAAAGACAGTATTGACGAGAGCTTGAAGGCGGTATCGGTATTCCATCTACAAAGATCGAAAGGCGCACAGATAGTTAGGCGCATTGCAGGACAGTAGCGTGTTCGATCCAACGGCTCAGCGGCGGTACGTCCAATCAGTCGCCGTGTAGCAGCACCATCTCTCCGGGCCAAACCGGTCGAAATTGCCGGGGACATCTCGGTACGAATTCCTGCTCATTTCTATACTCCCCGCGTCGGGGTTCGATGAAGAAGGGGTACATTATTTATTGCAGTCGGAAGCCAATCTCACAGGGTGCCTCAGCATATATAGCTATTTCCATCTTTAACGCGTGTTTCTGTAAGTCTTTTGTTGTTGTTGTTGTTGTTTTTCGATTATTAGTTTGGTGGCATTTGGCTGTTGCAATATGTTCCCGCTCACTAGCTGCTTCGAAAACTGGAATCTCTGCCCGTGTTGCAATTATAGTCATGTTCATAAAGATCTGCCTGCTTTAGCCCAAGTCCTAGAACGATGCCAACTTTCCAAGCTGGACATATGTACACAACGAACTTTCTTACTCAGTGTTTCACCAATCTGTTTGTTGGTCTGTGCACGAGAAGTGACCAAAGAAAATAGAGATGCTGTACGGTTTTTAAGAGGCCAAACTGAGAAGTCAAACTGCGAAAGTGGCTAGAGAGGAAGAAGTCTCTAGAGCAGGGGTATCGAATACGCGGCCCGACACGCACCTGATTTTCTTCGTCCTATTTAAGAAAAAAGTTATAGTCTGTTCATGAGCTACACAAGACGTGATTGGCCTGAAGCACCCTTTTCGTGAGACATCCCATCCGGGTGCCATGTGTTAGAACATAACCGTAGAACAAAAGTTTCAGTATTCAGCATCGGCGTCCAGATTTCAGTCATTCTGGAGATCAATGTCGATATGTTTCTCGAAACCTGAGCTTAATCCGCTTCAAAACTGACCCATACAGCAGATATGGGAAAGGCCTTCGCTCGAAATTGCAATGGTAGCTAGCATTCGTTTCGCGAGTGCGGTCCGCTAGCTGAAGTGAGTATAAGACCCCTGCTCCAGAGAACCTAAAGACGTCCAGCACATGCAGTGCACATACATATAGTTGCCAGTTTTCATATGGACGTAAAACATGCAGTTTGTGGTGTCCACGACCATACGCACAATTTTAAGAGGTTTCTGTTCGCTCATGCTTAGTCGGCATTACACCGCAAAGGCAAAGCCTACTAACTTGCCAGTAATTCGTTGCGAGTTCTTGTGGCATCACTGGTTTAATTATCCTATGAATTTCAACCACTAGATGTATATAACGTGTGCTTGCAACTCGTCCGTATACTTCTGACCACTCGATGAAGCAGTCGACGTAGCAATCACTAAGTATGTTTACGTATATTATTTTCTTCGGCGTACTTTTATGAACTTCTTGATTTTCAGCTATGATTTCAGGACAGCGGGATCTTTAGTTAACCGAATTCTCAATGTTACTGCAATGGCGAGAAACTAAAAAAATACCAAAAAAGACTCGTTAATTCTGTGTCACGCAATCGTGAAGCAGCACTGCCCACTGATACGTCACGCTAGTTCACGTAAGTAATAAACATAAGCGACTATCTTCGCTACAACTAGCACGGAACGCTTCGCCCCGAGCCGCCCATTTTAACATGGCCAACAGCTTCGCCTCTCTCGCATCACTATACTGCTATCACATTTACGCGAAAAGCTGCCCGGACGTTCTCGCGTAGATAACGTTACGTGTGGGTTATTTCGTACCGAGAGGGCGCGCATAATTTCGCCTAACTACCTAACTAGCACAAGCCTTCGGTTGGCTTTGTTTACCACGGACTCTTTCATGTAGTAAGCACATTTAAAATTAAGAAAAGAAACGAGAAAAACAGCGGGGGGAGAGGGGGTGAACATAACTCCAGCTTGATTCTCAAGATATCAGAATTTTCCCTCCAATTTTCTGCGTTCCACGGACAATTCTAGAAGTAGGCCACGCGGGTGCATGCTTCGGCAGTAATCCCACTGCTCGTATGTTGGTTCTCTCTCCCTCTTCCTCTCATTCATAGCGTGCAGTGCCGCTGCCGAATCTCCCAAAGCGCGCACGAAGGAAGGGCTTGCGCCAGTGGGCCACGCTAAGAGCGGCTCCTGCCGGAACTGATTGAACGTTGCCGACTTTTGTGGGGCGCGTCTTGCTCTGTCGAACAGCAGCAGCCAGCGCGTCACCCACACGGCCTCTTGTCTGGGGCGCGCGCGTTTAATTCCCCCATCTGAGCTCCTCCCCCTCTGTATACGCACACGCACACACACAGATAGAGAGAGAGAGACTGGATGGACAGACACACCTACACACACACACTCACATACACAGACATACACACTCACACGCGCGCACACACACACACGCACGCAGTAGCAGCTACATACCTTTTGTATTCTTGCACGTGGAAGTTCACCACCCGAGAGCCACGCACCCTTTCCTTTGTCTTTGAGCGTGCTCTTTGCGTCTCTCGTTGTTTGAATCGCTGTGCATGCACCCGCGGCGTGAGTGTAGCTTGCGCACCACTGAATCGCCCGCTCTTGAGACCCGCTTCCGTGCGAGCGCGCGGCCTGAACGGAGGCGGCATGCGCGCCAGACTTCACCTCTTTGGGAGGCACTCGCCCTGTATTCCTTACGCGCTCTCAATTCGTTGGATCTTTATGAACTCCAAAGGCACGGCGATGTAGGCTGCCGACGTGTGTCGCCTATTCCGTGGGACTATTGATTTTTCGACAGATGCTCGAGATGTCTGCCTGACTGTTGGTCCCTGCCGGTGCCAAGTATATATCTTTTCGTCCACTTTACTTTCTTCACATTTATATCACAATTACTACAGTACAATTAACTAACGTCCTCTATACATTCCTTGGACTTCATTATCTGTTGGTTTTCATTAAAATGTGTACGCCTAAAGCACTCATGCTAGACTGCCGCATACTCCGCGAAATTTGGCAGTAAAAAAATAATAAAATAGGCGACAGTTGTGTGAGTCCTGCACTCCTTCGGTTCAGTTCTCTCTCCAGACTATTCTCGGATTAGATTGGCGCATTCCTTCTTCGGCGACAGACGTTCTCTCGTATCGCATTTTTATTTTCATCATCGCAAGTCATCTGACGAGAGTGCGAAGATATTTATATACCTACATATACTGCCGCCGCTCGTGTTTCCTTCGACCCTTCCCCCGTGCGCGCGGAAATGTGAAATATGAAACCTCTGTAGCTTGCCAAAGGTGTGTGGCTTTATATATTTTGTTCCGCCTTGCGTAAGGTATCTCAGGAATCCGAGGAATTTTTTTCCTTGCCTCCCGTTCCTTCATATCGGACGCGAAATGGAATGCTTATAAGCCACGCAGTGTGGAGGAGGCAGCGGGCGTGCATTACGCGCGATACATTAAAAAGTAATTTCGCTTAAGTAACGCGCTTCTTCCCTGCCTCTCTCATCCTTCGCGACTCGGAAGATACGCGCGCCGAACGCAAAAAGAAAAAAAAATCAACAAAAAAGAAATAAATGTGAAACTAGTTGCAACCGAGTGAAGGCGGTCCTCTTTATGTGAATACGTGCGCCGGCCTCTTCGCTTGATCTGTAATACCGCGCGGCTGATTCGAAAGGCACGCGCGCCTTCGCCGCAAATAGAGCGTCCCGCCGAGATATCCCGCTGCGTGCGCTGCAAACGGACGGCAACCCGGAAAGATGAATCTTTTGGCCCGGAATAAAAGGATCGCTCGTCTTGTCTTCTCGGCGAAGACGTGCGCCGCCTGCGCAATATGCCGCGGATTCCATTTATATAAGTACGACACGCTCGGTGAATCGAGCGAGGAGGCGCACAGACGGCATTCGGATGTATGCGACTCGGAAGAAATTGGGGCCGCGATGTTGGTTTTCCTGTTTCATTTATGCTTTCGCAATGTGTCGTTATACTTTGTATTTTATAATACCAGTTTGTTGTGACGCGTGCTGCGCGTTTGTTTGAACTTTCTCTTAATGCAGTACACGAGCGCACTCGGACTTTAATTTAAGATTTACTTGCTTTTGTCAGGCAAAGCTGCTATGAGTTACAGATTTCGGTGGCTGCTCGGTTCGCGAAAAACCCGGCGCTGGCCTGTGTACTGCAAAAATGCGGCGATACACAAGTGAGGATGACTTTGAAGGTGCGCCCGGTCACATACGTACACAATGCGTCTAATGAACTTCGAGGCTGGCGTCGTCAAAAAAAGAAAATAATAATAATAATAAAGAAAGAAAGAAAGAAAAATTAACGCGGAAAATACTTGCCCTGATTGGCTGTTAATCTTCAATATATGTCCCTTCTTGTTGTGTACAAGCGATTGCACGGCTGTACAGTTTCTGGATGCCTGTCTGGAAGTCCTCTTGACCGACAGTGTTGAGGTCCTTCGTCACAGCCCTCTGGATCTCCGAAATTGAGTCGAAATGCTTTCCTTTCATCGTCATTTTGACATTTGAAAAAAAAAATAAAATCCGGTGGGGCCAGGTCACGTGAATAGGGCGGATGGTTGAAACACGTCACCTGTTTCTTTGCCAAAAATGTCTGTTCCTCGAGTGCTCTGTGGCGTGGTGCATTGTCGTGCAACAAGAAACCAGTCACGCGGAATGAAACCATTACCGGCCGGACCCGTTGCATTCTCTGCAGTAAGCGCGATGAAATGTCTCTGTAGATTGTAGCATTCACAGTTAGACCTTCTGGAATGAATTCTTGCACAACACCTCGCCAGTCAAAAAACACCACGAGTATTGTCTTCACACGCGACTTATGAATGCGAAGTTTTTTGGGCCGTGGCAGTTCTTCCCCTCCCATGCCGTTGTCTCCTTGTAGCAAATTCGCACGCATGGAAGAGTGATTCATCACCAGTTCTAAAACAATTCTGGGTCATTTTCTGGCCAGTTGAACCCACTCCTGACTCGAAGATATCCGGTTTTCATTTTGCTCTGTTGTCAGACTGTGGGGCACAAATTTGGAACAAATGTTCCTCTCTTCTAGGTCTTGTTCCAGGGTCTTCCTGAAAGTATCCTTGCTGACGTTTAGGTCCTGCGCGATCATCTTCGGGGATTGACAGCGGTTTTCTGACAGCTTTTTATGTTCATTCCTTTGTTGTTGTCGTCGTTTTTGCTTTTGTCTTCTCTTGATCGTGTATTGATTTTCTTCCTCCCCTGTGCATACCTCCAACACGTCATTTGAATTGTAGCAATTACTGAGTTCCACAAAGCTTGCTATTTCAAATGACACGTTTTAGAAACTGAGGGCGTCAGCCTTGCATGCAATGGAGCTGACATCTTTCCTCAATTCTCATTAATCTGTCCCTCTCTCCCACGTACACGCTCTAATAGTAATCGACATGCTTGGGGGCGAGGAACCTTATGGGTCGCCTCACAGTGTTGCAAACTATAGTTTTCATCGCGACTGTTACTGGCTGATTATCCAACGCATGGCTCAAGGCCTGCGCGTTTTTTAGTCGTGCCGTAACGCATGTGGACCGGCAGCCCACGCATCTCAGTGCACTCGTTTTGCTGCAGAGCGTGGTTTGCAATGGGAGCGTTGGCCTAACCTAGATGACGTCACACTCGGAGTGTGCTGGCCTCCTGTTATGTATCTCGCCACAGTAACCTCTCTAACAGCGCTCATATTCCATTTTCTGAGAAAACTGTAATGTATATGGCAGCCTTAATGTTTTTCAGATTTGAACGATGCACCGATGGAATTCAAAACGATACGACCAATTTATGCCACTCACGCACTAAGGGTCGTATTTCATTAAAGCGGTGTGATACCCAGTGTGATACCCAGTGTGATAACTCGCCACGACGTTACCACTGCAGGGTGACTCGTTAAACCTGCAGTCGTGGGCCTCTAGGCCATAGAGAATTTATGGTTTAGTTTGCACTGTGTACAAACAAGCGTAAAAAAAAAAGAATTGGTGAGCTTGCACTAAGCCGCGCGAACCTTGTAACATCGAAACTGGACGATTCTGACGGCTAATCTGGTTGATTCTATAGGTTGTTTCTAGGTCTTAGCTAGGTGATGCATGTTGTTTCTAGGACGCTTCTAGGTCGTGGCTAGGCTTTAGATATGTGATTCTAGGTAGTTTCTGCGTTAATTCTCAACACAGAGAGGTTCGAGGTTTAAACCACAGACAGTCACCGACACGATACAGGCACGTCGTCTTTGGCGTAGGCCTTCCTTCGCTTCGGGGTCTTCGGCTCGCCGCCGTCGCTTCGCAGCCACTTGCTGGGCTAGCTATTCCCTTCTTCCCTTTCAGTGGACCAGTGGTGAGTAGCGACGCATTTCTGTGGCACATACCCGTTTATGATGATGGTAGTTTTCTGGTACGGGGTGAACAAGGAACGATTTGATAAACATCTCTGGTGTTACAAAAAAAAAAAAAAAAAATGGAACGGAGACTCAATGTGAGACATATTGACATAGACGCAATGACTACTAATCTATTCGTTGAGCAGTGCTTGAACACGGAGTGTCGCTGGAGACAACGTTTGGACAAGTGTCTCGCCAAGGCCTTGACAAGACACGTTCACTTCGCGAAACGTTGGCTTCGTTGACATTCCATATTCAACGATTTTATCATCGCTGCAAGCCTCCAAGCTCTCCTGTACTTCTCGTCTTGTTTGAACTCGCTTATTTGTATTTTGTAACGTGCCCTCTAATTGTGACGACTCCTGTGTTTCGTTTGTTAGTACACGTCACAAGGCATTTTTTGGTCTAACAAATATAAAGTTCCTTACGTCCATTCTCGCTCCCTCCGACCTAAAACCGTTTTCGGGTGATTCTGCTCCACCAGATATGGTCAGCGCACTCGCAGCTACTTCATACCGTCTTGCTTAAATCAACTACCTCCAAGTGTCTTCCGTGCAAAAACAAAATTCAAATTGAAGCAACTTCTTCGTCGCATTAATCTTTAACTTCTTCGTGATATCTGCACTTTTCCTTCGGTGCATGTCGCTGCGGTATCACAATCTTTAGTGTAACGATGTTCCTTTTTTTTCATTATTAGGCTGCGCATAGCTGTCGGCGTACTAAAGGAATTAAAATTCATTTTTTCTTTGTTTCTGTACAAGTTCGAATGATGTTACAATGCTTTATCATGTGTTCTTTTGTGCTTCTTGGTTTTTCCGCTTATCTTTTTTTTCTTTTTTTTTCTTCTATACCACCGAAAATCTGATGGTGTTGTATTGCTGTATTGTGGTTATTGCAAGTACAATTGTTAACTCTCACAAGGCTGGTGACGTCACATGTAATAGCAAGTTTTATTTCCTCATGCATTGCTGTACACGCGGTTCTATATTTTGCAGGTTAAATGAAAAAAAAAAATGTTGTGTATTCGTGTGGTCTTAGGCTAAGCAATTCCTGTTGTCCGCTGTCTGTCGGCTCTGCCCCTCAAGCCCAATGTGGCTTTGGCAGGCCAATTCTGTACTACATTGTTCCTGTTTGAAAAGGTTAATAAAGTATTGTTATTATTATTATTATTATTATTATTATTATTATTATTATTATTATTATTAAGAGCTAACCACGAACAGCCACTAACTAGCCCAATTCGTCGCTCTTTTGAAACCCTACAGAACGCTTTGTGTTCTGGCCTCAAATGTTCTTGTCGTGGACTAGCTCTGGACCGACTGCTATAGCTGTGAGCCCACAAGACATGTCGCTCGAAAGGTTGCTACATCGTGCGCGTCACAAAGACGCGTCCTCGGCGCGATCTCGCGAGGCTGTAGAGCGTATAACCAGTTTATCTCGATGTACATGCGAACCTTATTCCAGAACAGTCGAAAAGCCTCCAGCGGGCTACTAGAGGTCGAACAAAGATTCCCTGCTAGGTCGCTGGCCTGAAGTCGGCTTCCTTTAGGTCAAACGGAGCTTAACTTACCGACTTCTTAAAGGTAGGCATGCAGTTAGTATTTACATCGACCTGCGCACTTATATCTCGTTCGATGTAGCATATATAGCGGTTTATACTTCTGTTAACGAGAGCCATTTGCTTGCCGGGAAAACCGAACGCGCGTCATGCAGCTGTGTTTTCGATGTTCCGTATATCTGTGTAGACCAATTCACGTGTACACGATATATGCACGCTGTGCGGATCACAACCCAGAGCGTATGCTTACACATTCCCGCAGAGCTGTATAAACACCAGGTGCAGCCCTGCGCCTTCCTCGTGCTAAATATATATTCTCACTATATGGGTGTACAGCCAAAACGATCCCGTCCCTGCGCGTTTGCATTTTTTCCTTCTTTCTTCTTCCTACATGTATTAAAACTCGAAGGACGTTCTCGTGCTCTAGTTTCTTTTTTTACGTTTGTTGTTATTGTTATTAGTTTATTAGGAGCCTCTGCTTCGATTCTTCTTCGTTTCTTCTCTTTTTTTTCTTTCTTTCTATTGCATTCAGCGCGCAATAAGGAACCCTCGTTGCTTGGTTAGCAGGTCACGAGTTGCGATTCCCTCGAATGCGGTAGGGGGTGTGTGGTGTGTCCGTGGTCGTTCGAACGTGCCGGCGTTGAGCTAGAGGTGTACACGTGCGGCGGCTTCGCGCGTTTACGCACCTATACACACTCGTATAATGGGCGTGTACGCGCGTACGTGTATCGACGCGCCATGTTGGAGGCTGCGCCCGTGCGCACGCGCGGGGAGCGCCCTTGAAAACGGCTGCGGCGAGCCCCATTGGAAGCACTTTTTCGCCTTGGCTGCGGCTAGCTCGTTATCCGGATTCATTCAGCGAGTTACAGAAGCATTTATACGCCGTATAGTCTGGCTGACGCAGTCACGTCGTGTGCTGTACCCTGGACTTCCCCCTTACGCAATATTGCTTCGCAGTCGTATTTTGCACGCGCTGTAAAGCATGGCGTGGCCCGCCGTGGTAGCCTATAGTGGTATTCATAGCCTGAATGTCTCTTTGGATGGGTGTCCAATGGATCACGTGACCGGCTAGGCGGCATGCCCACTGTTTGGCTTTACTAGGCACAATCATATATGAAGCCAAAAGATAAAGCCAAAGTAAGCATGGGGGGGGACTTCGTTTGTAGTTCGTAGTAGGGAACTTAGTAGCTGTACTTAGTAGGTACAATTGTAGTTCTTAGCAGGCGTAGACTGTGTTGCATTCGATATTAAGAGAGAAAAAGATATACCTGGGAAAGCCACGTGATGCGCAGGACAGTGAAGCCGCTATCAATTCAAGGAACAAAAATGGGTACTGAATGATGGGAAGTGCAGCCGAGAACGGCAGAGGGCTGGGTGAGATAAAATGGCAAAAAATAAAGAAAAAAAATTGCCGGCATAAAAGGTGTAAACTCGCGCAAGACTGGTTCAATCGGAGATCACTGGGTCAGGCATTCGCCCGGCAGTGGACATAAAAATTGACTAATGGTGCTCAAGTCATGTGATTGTGAGATTAAGGAAGAATAAAGTTAAAGTTGGAAAATTAATTATAGACTTTCTTTCGTCCTCTACTTCAGGTGTCATTTATATCATAATTGCTGCACTTTAATAAAAAAACTGCAATTAACCCCACCTTATGCTTCACTTGACTTCATCCGTGCCGCAAGCGGCTTAGCGGCTGTGGCGTTGCGCTGCTAAGCATGAAGACATAGGATTGCATTGCGGCCTTTGAGGCCGTGTTTCGATAGGGACTAGACGCAAAAAAGACCGATTTAGGTTCACCTTAAATAACCTCGGGTGGTTCACAGTTAACCCGAAGCCCACCACAGTATACTCCGTGCGTCATAACCGCGTAGTGGTTCGGCACGTAAATCCCCATAATTAAATTATCGACGTACACGTATTTGGGAGGTATAATGCTTCGCAGCCACATTTTTGCGCACACCGCGAGTGGGTGCGAAGCCCATTTTAAAGCACCTTTTTTTTTTTATGTACAGATGACGTGGAGTTCAATCGGCTCAAGCCGGAGCTACCTCGTTAACGTGATTGGCTGGAAGCGAGAGCGTTAATTTGACTGCTCGCGTAGGCGTTAACAATCGCGCTTATCCACCGGCTACGCGTGTAGCAACACTTCGCATTTGCGTTTCAAAGTTTAGTCCTTGGTCGCGGCTGTAACGGTGCTTTGTAGCGGCTTCCAGCTTGCCAGCGCGCGCCAATTTACGGCGCGCTCGCATAGTTGTAAAAGCCGTTGGAGGCCGGCAATTTCCGATCGAATGTAGTCAAGGTCGGTGCTCAACGACCTAAACTGATGTTCACTTCTTTTCTCTTCATTTATTTTCAAGGCCGGTGGAAGGGCTGCTCCGTAAGCACTGCACACGTGGCGGGCCACTCTATAGTCAAACAATTACCGCCTCAAGCAACAGAGGCGTGCGATGATGAAACTTCTGTTCACATATTTGGACAGTATCGGTCAGCTCGACAAACTTCAATGAGAGAGACTATCAGCGCACGTCCCCTTCCAAGAGCCAAAACACTGTCTCTTTTTATATATTTATTTTTATACTATGTTAACATTTTTATGATTTTTCTTTCTCTCTTTCAATCCCCAATCCTCTTTCCCATGCAGAGCAGCAAGTCAGGGATTTGTATGCGCCTGCAAACATTTTCTGCCTTTCTATGAAGAGTCATCTCTCTCTCTCTCTCTCTCTCTCTCGTTCAGCGCATGTGCACAGCTAATGGCTGCGTGCCCCCCGGTGTTATAAAGTGAGTGCTGTAATTCGTGGCGTTGCATCGATCTCTGCGACGGTATACGTGGGCGTCGACTAGTCCCTGCAAGCACGCTCGGCCAGTTTTCTCATTGCGCGGCAGCAGTATACGTACGCGAATGGCGCACGACGCTGCTAATTAACCTAAGCGCATTTATTATAGGCTCGGGCTTCTTACAGCGAAGTCTGTTGTGAGATCACTACAAGGGTGCCGTAGTTGTCCGCCGCCGCCGCCGGTGTCCGTAACCGCTATCGCGCGAAGTAAGAAAAAAAACGAAATAATAAAAATATCCAGGATGGAACGGGGTTCGAACCCGAGTCCTCTCCGTGGCAGCCCAGTATTGTACCACAGAGCCATGCCGGTGCTCGAAACTCCGGAGCACAGAAACCCTATAAAAGCGTTATGTCGGGAAAAAACCGCATTAACATATGTAATATAGCGTGGTAGAAAAGTATAATAACCAGGCGCCACAGAATGCGAGTTGTGTAACCAGGCGTCACACAATATGAATTGCGTAACGAGGGGGTTCTTGAATGCTTCCAACCCATTACAAAGGGCTGAGCCATAATTCTTCGTCGTCATTAGTCACCGAATCAAATAATGGCGTAGTGGGTACCTCGCAAGCGTACTTGTATGAGTAGCCCCAAGAGAGCTAGCAGCGGGTTTTAGAAATGGCGCTCTTCCAGCTTCCGCTGTGACTGTGCTGCGCTTTCCGCGCAGGCCTGACGTTTTTTCGTCCATTCATCAGACTGTCACCAAACACTCGCGATGCTAGAGCGAGTGGCCGACCTTATTTCGCAGCCAGATTCGAAAACGAGCCTGTGTTTCGACGCCTGCGCTCGCGCACACACACGCACGTACATACATACAAAGCAGGGAAGATTGGTGCGTAACTCAATGATTGCATTGCGATTAAGCGAAGATAATGACGACGTTTTAGTGCCGGATACAGAACATTAGCAATTTTTTAGCCGTATTTAGCAAATTCTATCCCAGCAAATCAATTCTGGGTCAACGAACTAGACCGACGAAACAATGAAGGTAATTGTTGTCGTGGACTGAGGCGATTTCTGATTTTGTTTTTCTCAATTGGGAACGTTTCTTTATGAATACTGGCAAGTTGCCGAGATTGTGGGTACTCATCTCAATGTTTTGAACTGAGCGACCGAAAAAGACACAGGAAAAGCCGTGTTCTTTCTCCCTCCCTTCATCTCTCTCGCTTGTGTGTGTGTGTGTGTCAGTCAGTCAGTGTTGCCGTTACTATTCATGTAAACATAAAAAGGAACGCAAGTATAATAGTAGCAGCGGGCTAGCACCTTTTTCTTTAAAGAGGCACCATGCCTGTCCTTGAGGAGGGAATGTTAAAAATGGGAAATAGTAGCAGTCTACAGAAACTATTCATATGCTCCAGCCTTGACATTTCTTTTTCCACCGCTTTGGGGAAAGACGGTGGAAAAATACGCGTGACGACGGCCGTATTACGATGGTGGCGAAGTGCAAGAACATCTGTTCACTTAGGTTTAGCTGCACGTTAAAGAACACCAGATGGTCGAAATTTCCGCAGTCCTCCATTACGGCATGCCTCATACTCATGTCGTGGTTTTCCCGCGTAAAACGCCAGCTGTCATGTTAATCCGGCTCATCTTTGTGAATGGACGCTGTCGCGGCTGACCTCAGCCGAGTCAGTTCTCCCACCTTCGTTTTAACAAAGGGGCGCTTGCGTCACACGAGTCAGCGACACCCTTAATGAAGTTCGTAATTAAGTCTGGGCGTCTTTCGGATGCTCTCTGACTTTTGTTACCATGGGCGTGACTTTCTTCCCACACCCGTTCTTTCCTTCTTTTCTTTTTTTTTTCTGTAGGGTGTCGTATTTCTATTCAGGGGATCTCCGTGATCCCTGGAGGGCCTGCGAAGTTGCAATCCGTGCGAGTCGTGCGGGGCTGCTGCCTTCGTGCTCCACAAAATCCGTCTCATTCAATATGCACGCCTGGTGCAACTCCCCTTCGTCCCGGCAACGTCCTTGCGCAGCAGTAAAGAAAAGCTCGCATGCACGCCCACGCATTCGTATCCCTCGCAATGCAGCTGCAGGGTTGCGAAAATATATGGCCGTCGCTCAGTGTCCCCCCCCCCCCCCTCCTCAACTTTCTCCAGCTCTATTCACTCTCTGTATCACAAATTTAAAATTCTGTAAATTTGATTTAGGTGCTGGAGAAAGGAAGCTCAAAGAGCAACTTTATATGTAATGAGTTCTGTAGGTGTAAGACATCTGACACGCTACGCATTTACCATGTGTACAGATAATAGCTTTCAGTTTGTAATGAAAGTGTAATCGAGCTATATGCTATGTGACATTGACCGTTTCTCCTTGCTTGGTTTAATTTCAATTGTCGGCGCGTGCTCTCTCCTTTTTTTTTTTTTTTCTTTTTAACGGCGGATTTGTTCATGCCAGCCGTCTGTATATAGTAATCCGCGAACACAAAACTATCATCATTATGGACCTGCACGCTCTATCTTCGTCCTCTTGTTCATCTTCCGCTTCGCCCCCAGGACACGTGCGCCTATTTGTCCGGCGTGGTATGCAATAACTCTGATTGGCGAAGGAACGAGAACAGAGGTAGAGAGTGAGAGAAAGAGATAGAAAGAGATGATATGAAATTCTTGGCGAAATAAGTTTTTTTCACGAGGCAGGACTCGAACCCGCGTGCCCACGATCCGAAGGCGAGCGTCGTAACCACTCGGCTATCAGAGCATGGCATAGCCTTGTACAGCTAGGGGGTGGGAAAGGGAAGTGAGGGTGAGGAGAACAGGAGAGTAAAGCGGAGCCTAAGAACTGGAAAGAGAGAAATAGAGAGAAAGAAAGGGATATATATATATATATATATATATATATATATATATATATATATATATATATATATATATATATATATATATGCGTGTGTGTGTATGAGAGAGAGAGAAAGGGGAGAAAGACAAAGAATGATAGGAGTGACACATAGAAATATACATATAGAGAGAGGAAGAAAAAAAACAAATAGTCTCGCCGCGCAATTTACTCACCGCCGTATCGTTTTGTGCGCATGCCAGCCTCTAAAGTTCACTTTTAATGGTCATTCTTGGACCATGGGTAAATAACACTCGGGGGCGATGAAGGCGCGGGTTTTCAGTGACACTGAGCAGTTTAAGAAGTCATGTCCACAAACGTGTACGCAGGCGGGGAAGAGGTTATATTTTAGTGGCGAAAAACATATGCAAAACGTGATAAACTGCGATCACCTGGAGCCTTGTGTGTGGGTATTTCATGTATACAGCAGAGCGTAGTTTATTTGACGCGACATTTACATTGCAAGACTTCCCCGTTCACGAAGCGAGGCCATGCGAGGCAGCCGAAATGTATGCACGGGTCCTCCCACGGCCGTGCCTTGTATTTCACTCGCAAGTGCGTCGCCCTCGAGGCGCGACTCTCATTTCGTGCTTGTCATTTTGCGATATCGAATCCGCTCACACCGTGGGTGGGCCCGCCTGGCTGCCTATCTATGTTCCCGTGGCCGCGTTGCGCTGCGATTGTGAGTCGCGAGTCAACTTGGCGACGAGTATAATCAGCCGAACACACCGGAAGCTTGCCGAGTGTTTTAACCCGCATCTCACAGAGGCGCCCTGACAACAGAGCTCAGAGATGTCGGCGTCGTACGCGAAATAAGGCGGCGCCTCTGAGCGTAGGGAGGTGGGGCCCCTCGAATGTGCGCCGGTCACATCCGTTTATATAGTACGCGCCGTTTGCCAATAATCGATGCTCGTCTCGATCGTGGGCTTGTCGGCGGTCAACCGCTTCTTATATGGAAGTCCGTTATTTTATAGGGGGTGACTTGTCATTTCAAGTTATCACGTTTCATTGTTGCCTGCATATGAACGCATGGGCGTTGTTGCTGCCTGTAGAAACTGAAGTGTGGCGCTGCTAAACACGTGGGTCCCATTTCCGGCACGGAGGGAGGGAACAGTTAGGAGGGAGCATTGCGCAGTGCGATATGAAGAAAGAAAGAGAAAGGAATGACGAAAGAGAAAGAAAGACAGGAAGAAAGAGAGAGAAAGAAAGAACGCAAAGAAGAAAGGGAAAGAAAGAGGAAGGAAGGAAGAAGGAAAGAGAAAGAAAAAGAGAAACAAAGAAAGACAGAAAGAGAAGGAAATAAAGAATGAGCAAGAAAGAAAGAGAAAGGAATGACGAAAGAGGAAGAAAGACAGGAAGAAAGAGAACGAAAAGAAGAAAGGGAAAGAAAGAGGAAGGAAGGAAGACGGAAAGAGAAAGAAAAAGAGAAACAAGGAAAGAAAGAAATAAAGAAAGAGAAAGAAAGAAAGAGGAAGGAATGACGAAAGAGAAAGAAAGACAGGAAGAAAGAGAGAGAAATGAATGAAAGAGAACGAAAAGAAGAAAGGGAAAGAAAGAGAGAAAGGAAGGAAGAAAGAAAGAGAAAGAAAAAGAGAAACAAAGAAAGAAAGAGAAAGAGATAAAGAAAGAGAAAGAAAGGAATGACGAAAGAGAAAAAGAAAGAAAGAAAGAAAAAGAAAGGAATGACGAAAGAGAAAGAAAGACAGGAAGAAAGAGACAGAAATGAATGAAAGAGAACGAAAAGAATAAAGGGAAAGAAAGAGAGGAAGGAAGGAAGAAAGAGAAAGAAAAAAAACAAAGAAAGAAAGAAAGAGAGATACTAGTACGTCATGCACGCTGACGCAAAGCTTCGCTTGCCTCCACTTTCCCGATGGGGGAAGGGCTCTTAATTCTGTTTTTTTTTTCCTACGCACAGCCTGCTGCACGGCTTTCGCCGCAGCGGGAAGCGAGCCGCTCGGACACTTGTGACGTCAGCTCTGATCACGTTATGCGTGGTTGCGTTATAGCCGCTATATTTATCCGTTGTATGCGTGCAGCGGACTCTCCGTGATTACGAAGTTGCGCGTCTGAATCCCTGGTCGCCGTGGCCGTGTTCGGCTGTATATGCTGCGAAAACTAAATTGAACTGAAAAGCACGTATTCCTTGCATTGCGCTTTGCGAGCATTTTGGAGAGAACGTGAATCTTTTAAAACCACGCAACGCTGACATTGTGTTGTTTTTTTGGGGGGGGGGGCATGCTGCTATCCGCCGCCACCAGGTGGTTACGTAGAGAGAGAGTGAGAGAACTTTTTATTGAAAGGCAGAGAACTTAGCCGGTGTATACAAATCGCTGACTTGCTACTCTGCGTGGGGAAGGAGATTGGAAAACTTCACTTGCATCGTGTAGCGGCATGTTAAGGTCACTTAACAGCTCTATAATTTGCGATCCCTTCTAACTCGTGGACGTCTGTGTACATTTGAACAGTGTGTCGAGAGCGTGGCGAAACGCGTGAGGGGGGAAAGTACATAGAGATAATTGATGTACTCGAAGGATTTTCCCTGTGAGGCTCACAGCGTGCATACTCAGAGAAGGAAACCCACGATAAGGAGATTCTGAACAATTACGCTTGCTTTCTGAATGCTCGGCGTATCGGGTGTGTGCGAGGCGGCTCATGCTCAGGCGTAGCGTCAGCAGCAAAGGAACAAGAAACTCTGCCCCTTAGGTTCGTTCCTGCCATTTCCCTTTTCGCACACGCCCAGTCTGCAGTTTTGGTTCTTTTATAGTATATTTTGCCATAACAGAACCAGAAGGGCACGCAAAAGATAGCTTGGGTTCTGCTAAAGCTGATCCTTAGAACTATTGATTGATTGATTGATTGATTGATTGATTGATTGATTGATTGATTGATTGATTGATTGATTGATTGATTGATTGATTGATTGATTGATTGATTGATTGATTGATTGATTGATTGATTGATTGATTGATTGATTGATTGATTGATTGGGAACCTCGTTGTCTTGAATGTTCATCCGCACAATTGGTTATTCGCACCGAGTCAAGAAAGTTAACTTTATTCGCTTCGAGGAAAAGGAACTACTCAACATGTGTTACCAGCAAGCTCGCATAGCTACCCTTGTGAAGCTAATCACAGTACTGCACATTGATTAAATTGTTCACCGTGAACTTCAGGGGCTCTTCGCGGCAAGAGTCCAGCAAGGATTCTCTGGTCAGGCCACCTTCAGCTCCTGCTCGAATGCTCTGGAGTGAAGGTGTATTCTTCAAGCAAATCCTCATCCCCATAGAATAAGAGGGGAGCGTTATTGGATCGAAATGTGTTTTTCAGCCGATGCTGAGCGATGCTGAGCTTCACTCGGTGTATTCGAGTTGCAGCTTTCAGCACGGTACGGTTAGTGAACGTGACGGTTGATCATCTTATACCAGTGTCACACGGGCCGCTTTAATCGCGATCAGGCCCGAGAGGGATCAAGACGATCGCTATCTGCGCATCGAGATCTGGCTCCCAGATCGCGATTGGATTGATGTCTGCGCCAAACTCGATCCGGCATTATAGTTTGGACCGTGTAGCAGTGATTATTGTTGATCGCGATCAAGAAATGCGATCCGGATCGACCCTGATCGCGATCAAAAGCGCCCATATGACACCGGTATTAGGTGTGCATTGTTCTTGAAGTTTCGCGCATTGTGGCTCACGGCCGCGTGTTGTTGCACGTGTTGTTGCCCATCGCGCGGATAGCCAGCGCAACCTCATCCATCTAGGTGGCCCCGTTATCTGTATTTATAAGAAATTACACGTTCTTTATTAGCCTCGTGGGATGAGCGAGCTTAATGTGCGTGATTTTGTTGTTCTAATAGTAATGTATAATGTATGATTTTATCACTAACTTCTTTTGTGATTTTAATTATATATGATTTTGTGTAAACAAATATTTTTCATGTGCCTTCCCTGCTATAATCTCTGAAGAGAGTGGCTGTATTGTTAAATAAATGAATAAATAAATAAATAAATAAATAAATAAATAAATAAGTGTTATTCTGAATTTATAACTGGGCGTGCTTGTTTCGTTCACCGTACGTAAATTTTGTAACGAAAAATACCAAGATCGTATTTTTTACTATGAAATATGCTCGTGTGTTTATAATGTATGTAGCTAAGCCAAGCGTCTTCTTCCTGTCTTTTGCTTACAGGTGGTGATGTGACCGCGGATGCAAACGCCGGGAACTCTACGCAGCTGAAATGGTAAGCTGTGTCGGTATTCTTTTGTTCGAAAGTCTGCCCTTAGGCATAATACGGCATTCTTTTATCATAAACAATTAAAAATACCGTGAAAGCACATTTTCACCTTCTTTCAGTACCGGTTTAGAGGACAACACAATAAAGTAGATTAATATTTGCAATGCGTATAGGTTTTGTAGACTTCCAGTGGGTGACGAAGCTAAATTTGCAGGAAATTGCTTACTATAAATTAAGGAATAAGTAACTCGGTTGAAGCGCGGGACATTGAGTTCTGTGTCGCCATAAAAATGCCCTGGCTCGCCTCCTCCTCGTGATTATTATTATTATTATTATTATTATTATTATTATTATTATTATTATTATTATTATTATTATTATTATTATTATTATTATTACAGTAAAAGCTGGTTAATTCGGATGATCCTCGGAGCGCGCCAAGCACGAAGCACCGCAAATGTGCGATCAAAGGAGCGAAAACGGCATTCGCCAACAACTGAAGCGGCCGCGGGCCCCTTCAGAGAGGCGTTGTTGGCGGCCAAGGCTTCAAGGGCAGCGGCAAACTGGCTTCGTTTTCGATTTCACTTGTGCAAACCACCTAAAATAAACTCTGCTTCGATACCTTTCCAACTTTGCGTCTGAAAGTCGAATAATGATACCACCACTACTACGCGTGAAACACGCCAATGTCATTTTTCAAGTGGCCTCTTCATGTAACGGTTATGCGTTAAAGTTCACGTGTAACTTAACAAACAGCTTGATTGGGCTAGTTGGTACTTATCATTCACTGTAGACAGCGCGATACTTTGCTAAGGACAGATACAAAGAGGAGAAGCCCTTGTAGCTTGTCCTTATTGTAGATGTCCTCTTTGTATCTGTCCTTACCACAGTGATGGTTCCACGTGTAAGTTCAGCAGCCAATCATGTCCAAGTATTGCGCCCGTGTCCCGTGTCGAGCCCTTCGGTCACGTTCAAAGTAAAGTCGATATCCGGCGCAGTTCTTGTACATACATTTATGCTCCACATCTACCGGGAACGCGGAAGAGATGTGCACGCTCCGCCTATAGCACTCGGCTGGGACTGGTCCATCGATTCTGAAATTCGTTAAAGAAAAGGAAACGTGGTATTTTTCTACGTTTTATAGTCCGCCGACAGAAGAGATCGACCTTCTATCATGAAGGCACTGGTTTTTCTTTAACATTCAAAGCACACGCAATCACTCACCGAAAGGCCTTTTATGTTCTACTTTAATACTCTGAGTCTCTCTGTTCGACAAGCGTGCTTTTACAGCGCAGAAAGAAAAGCGCATGTCATGCGACGTGTTTTTGTGGTTCGCGATATCTTAGTTATGTGTTTTTCTTGGTGTGTGATCGTGGCATGGAGTGATCAATTGCTGGTTCTTCTAAACCGGCGTGTCTGTGCCAGAGGGCAGCTGATGGCCCGGCCATTGAAGTTACGAGCTAAGGCCTGTAGGTACAAAGTAGTCTGCCTGGTCGACTGGTAACGAAGGAGAGACAGAGGGGAGGGGCACGGGACGAGAAAAGAAAAAAAAAAAGGTCGACCGGACGAACATTCTCTTTCCTATCCTGCACAAGGGGGAGGGGGTTAAGAGATAAAAAGGAGAGCAGGAGAGAGGCCCTTCATTTCGGAGCATTTATCGGCATCCCAATAAATCTGCAGAGGTTTGTTTCTGTGCTCGAGGTGTCGTGTTCTTGGCTTCAGGCTGGGTATCCCATGCGAACGCACGCGAGACACGCAAATACTTTGCGGCACCTGTCGGACCTTGAGCAGTTAGTTGAACGCCAGAGCGAACAACCCGATGTGTTCGTCAACGAGCTGACGCATTCGTGGCCCGTAGTGTAATGAAAATTGTAGGTCGGAATGACAGCGTTTCCTAATGTCGGTTGGTCACGGCGAATGTTCGATAGTGTTGGCTCATAGTTAACATTGGCTTTTATATCGGCAACATTTTCTTAGTTTAACTCTATTTCCTGTTACTGAGCTGATTAGTTCCTTAACTATTGATGATCGGTGTTTTTTGGTCTGATAATTATACAGGCATTCAACTATCAATACTATCATTGGCTTACTATCGATAGCTATGCATCGGAAGTGAATAGTTGTCATGGATGTCGACCTGATTTCGTGAAAAATTTCCAGGAAAGTTAAGTCAGCCGCGCCGAATGAAGTCGTTCTAAACGTGGAGCTGTAAATAATTAAAAACAAACGCGCGTCCGTAGAAAGATATTTCTCAAGTCTTTGTGCGTGTGCTGTCATTTAACAATTTCCCGCCATTTTTTTTCATCTCCCAGCACGTCGTAGTTGCCTGGAAATGTGTTGTAGTTAATCTCCCACTCTCTATCTCTTTCATCTGGTGTGTCTCTCTGTTTAAGGGCATTAGCAAAAAGAAAAATGGGGCGCATCGGTTGATGCGGACGTTTGTCAAACATGGACAGCGATGGATCAAAATTCAATCGTGCGAATTGATAGTTTTTCGGATCTGAACTTCTTTGTTAGTACCGAAAGCACCGTAATAAGAAATGAAACTTAAGGGCTCGATTCGATTTCCTTTAGTTACAAAATTTGAAGGCGGCTATGAAGCGTCGTGAATAAACAACCAAGCTGAAAACTGTCGGGATACCTCGGTAAGAAATAGTGACGAAAAAATACATTGAAGCCAGAGAAAGCGTACAGGAAAAGTTAAGGGATAATTTTTAAATGCGAAGCATTTCTTAGCGAACTTCGGCGCCTTTGAGCGTATCTATCTAGCCTATCTATCTAGCCGCCTACGACTTTGTGTTCTCCCGGCCGTATCGTTAATGGGATTTATACCAAATTTGGTATGGCATAACATGACTCTATGACGAACGTAAATGGCTGGTCATATCATGAAAATCATGACTGACTTGTCATGAAAAGTATGATTTGCATGCCACGCTCATGGTGCGCTCGCGGCCATTTCGTTAGCTTGATATACACCAAATTTGGGATTGAGTGACGTGACTGTATGACGAACATAAATGACAGGTGGCAATATGCAAATAATGACTTGTCACGTGCGACATGACTTGCATGCCACGCTCATGGCGCGCTCGCGGCCGTTTCGTTAGCTTGATATGCACCAAACTTGGTATTGAGTGACGTGACTGTATGACGAACATAAATGACAAGTGGTAATATGAAAATCATGACTTGTCATGTGCGACATGACTTGCATGCCACGCTCATGGCGTGCTCGCGGCCGTTTCGTTAGCTTGGGATACGCCAAATTTGGTATTGAGTGACATGACAGTATGACGAACGTAAATGACAAGTTGTAATATGGAAATCATGATATGTCATGAGCGACATGACTTGCATTCCACGCTCATGGCGCACTCGCGGCCTTTTCGTTAGCTTGATATACACCAAACTTGGTATTGAGTGTCGTGACTGTATGACGAACATAAATGACAAGTGGTAATATGGAAATCATGACATGTCATGAGCGACATGACTTGCATTCCACGCTCATGGCGCGCTCGCGGCCGTTTCGTTAGCTTGATATACACCAAACTTGGTATTGAGTGACGTGACTGTATGACGAACATAAATGACAAGTGGTAATATGGAAATCATGACATGTCATGAGCGACATGACTTGCATTCCACGCCCATGGCGCGCTCGCGGCCGTTTCGTTAGCTTGATATACACCAAACTTGGTATTGAGTGACGTGACTGTATGACGAACATAAATGACAAGTGGTGATATGGAAATCGTGACATGTCATGAGCGACATGACTTGCATTCCACGCCCATGGCGCGCTCGCGGCCGTTTCGTTAGCTTGATATACACCAAATTTGGTATTGAGTGACATGACTGTATAACGAAGATAAGTGGCTGGTGGTAACATGAAAATCTTGGCATGCGTGTCATCTACAACCCCATTTACATGCCACGCTCATGGTGCGCTTGCGTCCAGTTCGCTAGCTTGATATACACCAAAATTGGTATTGCGCGACGTGACTGTATGACGAACATTAATGACAGGTCCTAACATGTCAAACATGACATGCAAATTATGTAAAGCAGGATTTGCTCCTTCCTGGCTGCTTCGCATTACATCGATTCCCACAGTGCGTGGGATCTGCCGGCTTTTTTTAAATTGAAATCTAACCACTTTCGAATCCAATTCTATTGATAATTGCCGAGACGGTGTAGGTGGGTGGAAATGCCGTTATGCCGCTGAACTTGAGGACGCTTGTTCGCCTCCCGCGGAGCACAGTAAGTTACATTTAGGTTCGTGTAGAAGGCGCACGTACCGTCTAAATTTCTGTGTGCGTCGGCGAACCCCCAGGTAGCCAAGGCTAACCTGAAGTCCACTGCTATATGGAGACCTTCATAATGATCTGTGCGGTGACTGGACGTTAATTCTCGCCATTTTAGTTATGGTAAATCGGTTCGTTTCTTGAGCGCCACTGTAACGTCACTCCTTAGTTTGCTGCGCAATAATTTCGGTCGACGCGTTCTTGGTGCAGATGAGCTGCAGTGCGATTGTGACTTATGCCCGAGATTTACAGACAAACGACTTCGATGTGACCGTTCATCCCCTTGGGAACCAATATACCATAAAGAGCGGTTCTTCTGCTTGTTCAAGTAAAGTCGCAGTCTTAAGTACGTGAGAAGTCCGCCTCAAGTTCATAATGAGGATTTGGGACTGCCGTTTGTGATCTTGTCTGCGGCGCGATTTTCACTGCGACGTCCCTCCATTGCGCAAAACGTGGAACGTCAGTTCCGTCGCCGCCCTCTGCACCCAAGTTGTCCTATACATCCTGCATTCTTTAACGCGTCAAATAGAAAAGAAAAAAGACTTACAGGCTAGGAAAAAAGAAATAAGACAAAGCTGAGCTTGTCTGGGCTCTTGATTCGTTCGTGTCTGGCTCCTGTAGCTCTTCTCGGAACGCGGTAAAAAAAAAAAGTGAGGAACGGCTCGACACGAAGGAAGGCGACCGTACCTGCACCTCTCCGACTAGTTCTTTGTAATTTGTTTTACCGGTTGTCCCTCTCCTTCCGCAACCTGCAGGGCTTCCACGCCGCCACTGCCATGCAGCTACACAAGAGCATCTCTAGGCCACGCAGCCAAGCCGGCTCCCGCGTGATGTCTCCGCCGCTGTCAGCGGTCCTCCTCATCTTGGGCGCAGCAGTCTTCGTCGCTTCTCCCGCTGTCGCTGCTGCGGCCGCCGGCGACCCTACTTCGGAGCCGGCTTGCCCGGCGCCCAGGCGCGGCGACGACGGCGTACTCCTGGAGCCCGACGCCGACGTCTTCCTGGGCGCGTTCGTGCAGGCCCACGAGCCGGCCAGGGACGCCCTGCTGGGCTGCGGCTCGCCCCTAGCACAGGGTGTCGAGACCTTAGAGTTATTCAAGTGGGCCGTCGGCCTCCTCAACAGGGACCAGGGATTCGTGCCCGGCGTCAAGATTGGTGAGATATTTTTTTTCAGTTAACAACATCGTCGTTATGACTAATAAGCGTATTCCTGATGTCTTAATGAGAGCAGCATCTTGGGCAAGTTGGTCATTCATAACTTCAGAACGACTGCGCAACGAAAAAACACGGACGACAAAGTAGACACGCCGTATATGAAGTGTTTTTCTCAAATAAATTCAGTTGCGAGTGTAGCGAGTGTCGTGTCCATCTTCTGTTCTTTGTCCCTGTCGAAAATTG
>JALIZH010015633.1:0-67898 GCA_030522465.1 Rhipicephalus appendiculatus
GGCGCCCGTCCCTGTGTTGAGCGGCTTCGCCGTTGGCGTTGGCGTTGTCGGCGTAACCTATGCAGAGAGAGAGTACTAACGGGAGCAAACGAGGACGGAAGAGAACGAACACGGAGTCCGTTGATATCAAAAGCCACTGGCCTCTAACCTCGCTTTCTTCCTCCGTCACGCGCGCCGGCCCCTCCATCCGAACTCGTGCGCATGCAGGGCTGGCACGTGCATTGCGGCGGGCTTCGCTTGTCGTAACGGGGCTGTCCGTGTTTCGCTCGGTTTGGGACGCCTGCTACTCACAGAGTGGTGTGCGTAGTACTCGAGCGCTGGCAGTTTCTGTGGCAATGTGTAAGGAATGTTACATCGATTGCTACAACAGCCGATAGCCAGAACCTCAAAAACACAGTTGGCGTTGCCCTAACACAAAGCTTCTCTCAGAATTCGCAATAGGGAGTATCGCAGTCGTCGGTGAATTTTTCCATTTCAGAATGTATTTACTTAAGAAACAACCGTTTAAATTATGTTCCAGGAATGTTGCGTGCCCAGATAAAACACCTGTGTTTTCGAAACATACTGCAGATAGACGTCATATATGCGTGCATAGTGTGATGGCTGCGACTACAATATATGTATACGCGTGACTGTCAGGTACGCAAGATACATTTTTTTGCAGAATACTTGCTGTGATCACTGTTACGTTCACAGCAGACGCTGTAAGATGCTGATTCAGGCCCTCTTCCCGCACCCCATTCGACGAGGGGGGAGGGGGGGTTCTATACCCCTCCGAAATTTTTCAACTTTTCCTGCGTATATATATGCGCGCACATACAAACACACGCCTGAGCATACGTTAAGTCAATGGAATCTAACACGCGGCCACGCACTTTTCGCTTGCTGCCCGCGGCTCGCACAGACATCCTTTGTCCCATAGTTTTTGTGAGGCACCCCATGCAGTCATCATCTGTTCAAATAAACAAAAACTCTATTTCCAAATCGGGTTCCAGATTTCAGTCATTCTGGAGATTGATATCGACGTTTCTCGAGCAGTGATGCCAATTTAGCGGATTTTTCGCTGAATCTGGCGGATTTCATTTTATTTTGACGGTAAAAAAAATTTGTCTAGCGGCTAGCGGATTTTTCGACGGGAAATTTTCATACATAGCAGATTTCTGGCGGATGCCTCACGCAGTGCACGATTCAAAATCGTCGGAAGCATTGCCGGGAAACTTAGAATACCTAATCAGCGAAACGTACTACCGGTTGGCAAGATCCCCTGCCCGGTAAATTGCGTACAAGTTCCACGGTCTGATGAATTGCGGCGATGAACCACTGAAAATGTTGCAAGAGTGCAGGACGCGGTGGCTATCCCTCGTCGAAATAGCTGTTTCAAGGATCGTAGACCAGTGGGCCGAATTGAAGATGCACTTGGAGATGGCGAGGCGCGCTGAAAAGTGCTACGCGGCAGTAGTGCTGTATGGTATGTACGAGAATGATGGGATCACTCCGGTGTACTAGCTTTTTTTGAGACCGATTCTGACAGATGTTCAGAGGTTAACAAGGCATTCGAGGCGATAGATGTGGATCAAACAAAGCTGCCGAAAGACCTTATGACTTTGATTTCAGGCTTGCTTCATAAAATCGTGATTCCGATAGAGTAGATGGACATTCTGATCTCGAGTCGTGAGGATCGCTTTAACCCCAAGCCATATCTGGCCTACCTGGTTGAGACGTACGTTGACAGCATGAAGGCTGAGAAGACCGACGGGTTCTCTCTCGCAGATGAAGCTGCGATGCGAGAAAGATGCATAAGGTTTATTACCACGCTAGTAGATCAAATCAGGTGGCGAATTCCCGTCATCACAGTTCTTCAGAAGACATCACTTCCATTGGTAGAAAACACTTTTTGCGTCATGAAGGGGCCATTCATTTATCAGCTGGAAGCAATGCCAGTGCCCCGGAATCAATGGCAACATTGAAAACCAGTGGAGCAAAATCGCCCTGCTGCGCTATGAAACATTGGAATTATGCTGCACCAAATAGCCCAACGTTCAACCTTAGTGAACATTTATAACTTTGAGCCTCATCTATGATTAGCTTGACGTCAACCGTACCACTGAAGCCTCTAGTATTCTAGTTACACTCTTTGGAAGACTCTTTTATATGTTAGTTCAGCTCTCATAGTTTTGGGGAGCCTTTAAAAATGAAAAAGCTTTTTATCATATGAAATTTCACTGTTTCTTTGTAATAAAATGTCTTAGCGGGAAATTTAGCGGATATGTTTTAGAATCTAGCGGAATCTGGCGGATTTCTTATTACTTTCTCGCGGATTTCTCACGTCCATCGATGGCAACACTGTTCTCGAGTCCTGAAATGCAATCCTTTTCAGAAATGACCCATATATTGAATTTCAAGACAAACTAGACATACGCATGCTTACACTCTTGAACCTTACTTCGCATGTACTAATCTTTTCATGAACTCATTCTTAACTCGGACCATCAATGAGTGGAACGAGTTACCTTTTGAAGCGTTCTGTGATAATGATAATCCTGACTTTGATAACTGGGTGATTCCACGTAAGATCGAACGAAGCATGGCCGGTCGACCTCTTAAATTTATTTCAAAATTTTATATATTGTTGCCTGATGACTGGAAAGAAGGGATCCGCAATTGATTTTGCTGAAAAAAATTTTTTTCGAAGCGCCGTAAATCAATAATGACGACGAGGTGGAGTGCCGCGCTTTTCTGCTCTGCTGTTTCTCCCGACTTTGGTGATGAGTTACACAAAATATACTAAAGCTACGTACTTCAAACTTGTTTAGCTAAATATATGCATGCTGTCGCTTGCGTTCAGTTATTTTTGGTTTCTCTGAGTAGTGTATATATTTTTATAAAAAATCTCAAAATCGACCCAGGAAACGTTTTTTGGCCTACTTTGCAGGTCTTTATTTCAGAAAAGGCGTATGTCAGAGCGGCGAAAATTCCGCATTACGTTCTAAGAATGCTTATTTATCAAACTGCCAAAGCCTATATTAATATCACTTTTCAGTAAAGATATACCATCGCGCTAACTTCAAGAAAACAACATAGAGTGGAAAATTCTGACGACGATTAAAAAAAAAAACCCATTTTTTATATTTCTTAAAATTTCCCCACCTATTCTCTTGCACATCAGCTTTCACAATAAATAAAAACATGTTGCATAATATTGTTTCTCTTGCAGTTACGACCCGTCGAATAAGGCCCTTGCGCAAGACTGAGCGCGCCATGTAGGTCTGAAGATTGTATGACATATGTGATCGCTTATGGCTTCTCAATTTGGCATCATATTGTATCGAGTAGTTACGTCTCAACGCTGGAAATTAACTGTGAGAGACACGGTAATGAATGATTAGAAAGCAGTGTTGTACGCGTGAGGTTCCTTATGTACTCGGCATCAAGGGGGTGATGGTAACTCTGAGAAAATTTCATTTCTTTAAAAATGAGCTTCTTGTGCTTCGAAAGGTAGTCTGCACAGTACTCTCGCTCAGAGCTAAACATTGCCTCCATAAGACGCACAGGAGCAGAGCAAAGCGCAAGCAAGACTATCGGAGTCGAATTAAGTGTGAGAAGTGGACCGTGCGCACGGCCAGTACACGCCGTCTGCTGCCGTCATCTGAGATAGGTAGGCGCATCCGGTTACCTATAGTTTTGCGTTTGTTCCCTTTTGATTTGGCCGCCGGAGCGCCACGTTTATGCTTTGCACTGAGATCAGTTGGCCCAGCGCAGTTTCTCTGGTGAAAGCGGCTGTCGTCCCTATGCGTGAAGCCAGCCCTAGCAGCTTCCTGACAGAGTTTTCATGGTGCTTCCACATCAGCACCAGGGAGGGAACGCAGTCAAATTTCAACTTCTACGCCGACGCCGTGAAGTGTTTCCTGTGCGGGCGCCGAATGCGACCGGGGAACTCGAGCTACAGCTATCGAATCTGTGACCTTGGCCGATCGCCTCTCTTTACGCGCCAAGCACTCTCGTTGGAATCCCAACAGCCGTATCCAAGTACATCAGTCGCCTCGGAACGCCTTTGTTTAAATATACAAGTTCGTATTGTAGACGTGCTTTTGTTTGCGTGTACTTTGAACACACAAATCGCGCAAACAATGTCTGCTATACGTCTGCACTTCTATCTCCGCCGTGTTAACAGCGCGTGGCTGCGATGTGAGCAAAGGGCGGATAAAATAGCGACGCTCCAATGCACAATTGTACATGCGTTGAAGTTACCCCCCGGCTGTATCGCGATCTATCCGTCTGAGGACATAAAACGAGCCCTTACTGCACCGGGACACGCCGGACGGTGCGCGCGCGCCTGCTCGGTAACCCCGCACTCATGGCCACTCCCGTGACCAAATCATTTCGAAATTGGCGTCCTCGTTGCAGCCGACAGCTATTTCAGTGCTGCTTGCCTTTTAAGAAACTGAAGTATAGGCCTGCATTCTATACAGTTAGCGTGTATGAAGTCCGATCTACTATTGCCTATCCTTGCGCAATGGCCTTATTCGACGGGCCGTAAATGCAAGTGAAACAAAATTATGCAACATGTTTTTATTGATTGTGAAAGCTGATGTGCAAGAGAATAGGTGGGGAAATTTTAAGAAATATAAAAAATGGTTTTTTTTTTTAATCGTCGTCAGAATTTTCCACTCTATGTTGTTTTCTTGAAGTTAGCGCGATGGTATATCTTTACTGAAAAGTGATATTAATATAGGCTTTGGCAGTTTGATAAATAAGCATTCTTAGAACGTAATGCGGAATTTTCGCCGCTCTGACATACGCCTTTTCTGAAATAAAGACCTGCAAAGTAGGCCAAAAAACGTTTCCTGGGTCGATTTTGAGATTTTTTTATAAAAATATATACACTACTCAGAGAAACCAAAAATAACTGAACGCAAGCGACAGCATGCATATATTTAGCTAAACAAGTTTGAAGTACGTAGCTTTAGTATATTTTGTGTAACTCATCACCAAAGTCGGGAAAAACAGCAGAGCAGATAAGCGCGGCACTCCACCTCGTCGTCATTATTGATTTCCGGTGCTTCGAAAAAATTTTTTTCAGCAAAACCAATTGCGGATCCCTTCTTTCCAGTCATCAGGCAACAATATATAAAATTTTGAAATAAATTTGAGAGGTCGACCGACCATGCTTTGTTCGATCTTACGTGGAATCACCCAACTATGTATCTTTCTGTTTTCAGTACCATACAACACAAGCTCTCGACACTGTCTCACATTGCATTTGATTTGTATTCTCTAGTTGTGATTTGCATTATCTTGCTGCCATTTTACTTCATTTATTTGTGTTACGGTTTTGCTGTATTCAAGCGTCGCCAGCGCGAAGTCGGCGACGGGAATGACAGCGGGTTCGGTCGTTCCGTACGCAAGTAGAAACAGTGAAGAGATCGGAGAAGTGTTTGGACAAAACAACAGCTTTAATTTAGCTATTGCGGCACGAGCACACTAAATACAACACTTCAGAAAAAACTAACAATATTCAAATAGAATCAAACAATAGGGTTACAAAAATACACAAAATCAATTAACGCGAAACTAACCATGGAATCAAATTAAACAATAAAGACGTGAAAGTTCGATGGTATAAACAGGTGAAGGCATACGTGTGATGACCGGCAGCGTTGCGTCCACGACGATCGGATGCGAGAAGTCCCGAAGATCTCTGGCACGGCTCCGATGTCGGTGGGTCCGAGTTGCAACGCCGATGTTCCGGGAGTTAGCGCTTGAAGGAGATCTCGGGCAGGTTGAGCTAACCCGAGATTGAAGTCCCGATGCCTACGTTGCAGACGTGTCTCAACTAGGGCGAACGGCTAAGTTTAGGTGGCCAGCCGGTACAAAGCGCACACTAAAAACTTCTAGGAGAGATACTCGTTGATCTACTTCTACTCCATGCTTGTCAAGCAGCTAGACTGATTAGCAGGGCGATATCCTGCGCTTAAATCCCTTTCGTGTCCCCTCACTCTCTTCCTGGGGGAAAAGGGACCATCAACATGGGTCCAATCATGTGCGTTTCATTGTCGCAAAAATCCGCCCTCAAAATATTTACGACGCCCCTTTTTAATTAGGGGAGGGTTCTCCATTAATCCAAAGAGACAACCCGTTTACGGTGACTGCGTAGGCGGCTCGTGCACGTGCAGCTCCTACCGTGGGAACGTATCCTGCCTCCATTCTTATGCCGAGCGTTTTGCAGCCAAAAAGTTCGGGGCTCACTGCGGATTTCCGTATACCTGCTGTCGCCTCGGTATTCAACAAAGAGCCAACTTCGGCAGCGACTCTCCCTTCCGCTGCTCTTCGCGGCTCTACGAAAAACAAGTCCCTGACGTCCAAGACGGTGCGCCGGTCAGCGGGTTGGGTGCGGCGCGCGTTAAAGCATGACGAGGGGTCGAAAAAGTGGCATTCCGTGACAATTTGTCATGCTGTGTTCTACTGCCTTATCATGTTTTATTGCTTGAACTTTCTTTTTATTGAAGTTACATTGTGAATTACTTTTTATTATGCCCCCTTGCTTGGTTTTTCGACCGCAGTATGCTGTGTGTGTATATATCTATATATATATGAGACAAGGAAGGGACGTCTCCTTTCAGATGGCAACCTTCTTTACTGTCCCGGCCCTAGGGCGATTAAATTTCGTGAATGCGACCCGCTAGCTGAGGTGAGCTTGAAACCCTTGCGTTAAGTGTCCTAGAATTACGAACACTCGTAATTATGAAAACTGCGTCTAACGGCGCCCAACGCGGGCAGAAGACAGCCTCTTAACTTTCGCGAAAACTTGATTAGTGAAACTCCACAGATTTCGGAGTAGGGCTTTTACAATATCTTCGTAAACGTTGGAACAATTTTACGTTTAGCCGTAGGTATATATAGTTCCAATGCTCCCTCAGATAAAATTTCATAACTACGATATTTATTTTTGGTGCTGATCGAGTCGCGATTTTGTCAACTTCGTGTTTTATATTAATAATTGAATTGTCATCAGCAATTTCTGAAAAAAAAAAAACATTGTATTATGCTTTGATCCAATTCCGAAAATTTTGCGTTCTTGTGTCCCCACATTACAAGCAAAATCATTTGGACGTAGGTCTTGCTGAGCCTAGCGATAGCATTTATGCGCTTTAAAAGCATCTGAGTACAGGAATCAGGCACTATAAGACGAAGGAAAAACAAAAGAGTGCCTGATACTCTTTTTGGTGAGTTCACTTTCGTTTGGAGTGTCGGAGCTCTCACGTCACTCCGAAGAGAGTATAAAAATCTCCAGAGAGGGTTCACGTGTATCTTTAACGAGAGTTTTACCTGTGACAAGTCAGGACCACCAATCAAAGTAAATAAAAAAAAACTTTTTTTTTTCTTGTGAGTGTGCTGACCCCAAGGAAAAGATATAAAAAAAGTCGAGGGATCAGGTCATGCTGGACATCTGGACGATCTAAATTTAGGAACGGATATGTATCCACACATGTAGCACGTACAGTCAACCACAAAAGTTTACGGCCCACGCGAGCGCGTGCCAAACTGCCTGTCCGCGCCACCGAGCGGTGCGCCATCTACCGTCGACCGCACTGCTAGGCCGGAAACGGGTCTTCATAATCTTCACTGGTCTTTCAATTTTCTACTGCCGTACAGCGCATTGTTCGCAGTTTTCACGCGAAGCATATATCTGCAGTATGACCGTCACATTTCTATTTTGATAACGGGATCAAAGCTATCACGGCTTTCCGTTGGCTAGGCATCTCTTTGCGACAAAGATTGCCACTGATAACAGTTATGCTCACAGACTGTTCTCGAGGCAGAAGCACGTAGACGCAAGTGTCAAAGAGCGCGTCGCGTTAAAAAAGTGAAAGGTGAAAATTATTTGTACCCTGTCAGAAAATAGACAGGCCATAGATTAAGGGAGGGATGCGTCTCCGCGGGCGCTGCGGTGCTGTCGATTGGCGCTGACGTAACGGCAATGCCGCGAAGAGGCTTTTGGCCGCGCGCTCGCGTGGTCCGTAAACTTTTATGGTTGGCTGCACATGCAACCCAGTGCAAGGAAATAGTTGAGCCGGGAAGAGAAATTGGGCTGTGTCACTGAATCAATGGGTTAAACCTTCGGCCTAGTTGTAGCAGATATAAAAGCAGGCCGATCATGACAAACACGCAGCGCCGCAGGGAGTAAGATAAGACTCTTTTTTCATCGAGACTCTGTTCGCGCACGCGCATGTCATGATACATGCAGTAATCACTGTTCTATTGACTAAAATACGTGAGGCGTTGCAAGTGCCAAATTTCAGCCAGCCAATGCAAAACAAGAAGACCGTCTGCTCGAAATCCTGTGCTGTTGCTGGCGCTCATTACGAGATAGCGATTACGTTATGTGCAGTGAGATTCGGTATGATAAAATCAAATAGCGTAACACCTAAAAAAGATGTGTGACAAAAAAAAAAAAAGAAAAAAAATTGCGTCGGCCGGGAATCGAACCCGGGCCACCCGCGTGGCAGGCGAGTATTCTACCACTGAACCACCGACGCACACGAATTTCTTTTCGCATAATCGGTGTACATCATGCTAGCTACTCACCCTCAAGGCATTGTGCGGTGGGGTTTACTTTCTTTTTATATTATGGTTAATGCTGCCTAAATACAGGTGCGGTGGTTTTACGTGCGACAATTTAACTAAGCCCGCTCTGGCACTTCTGTGGCAACGCTGGGGGGCTGCGACAGGAGTGCTTGGCGCGTAATTTGAAGTGGTGTGCCGAAGAACTATTCGTGCAACGTCTACTACTACTAGTCGTGTTATACTACTACTAGTGCAACCATACGCGTGCACTCAAGCTCTTTCTCTATATAATAGCATGTACCACGAAGCAAACGATGGAATAAACGAGTCGATGAACATAGTTAATTAGGGAATGATCATGACGACATTTCAAGCAGGCGATTTCTGCCTCATTGAAAACTCACATAAAAAGGTGAATGGGATTGCTGCACTATCCAGCAGCAGTCCGATCAGATCGACAGAATGTATGCTCGTGGAATGTATAAGACAATAACTTAACATGTGGATGTCAAGAACGAAGTGTAGCGTTGAAAAAAAAAAAAAAAAAAAAAAAAAAAAAAAAAAAAAAAAAAAAAAAACTGCTGGCATGATGTCAGTGACATGGGCGCGCCATGATAAATCGGATGAGAGGACGATTTCTAGTTATTTATATTATTCTACAAGTTCAATCGATTTTGGAGAAATAAAATAATGAAAGCGAGAGGGAATGTGTCGTAGAGAGAGGGACATCAGTTACATTGAATGGCATTGAGGGACATTAGCCAAACAGTACACCGATTTAGTACGCTGGTAAGATCTCTTTAAAGGGTGTGTATCAGTGGCGTAGCCAGGGGGGGGGGGGTTGGGGGGGGTTCAAACCCGCCCGAAATTTTTCACTTTTGCTTGCGTATATATGCACGCACACATACAAACTCACGCACGAACATACATAAAGTATGGTTGAATCCCCCCCCCCCCCCCCCGAAAAAAATTTCTGGCTACGCTACTGGTGTGTATGGATCATGAAAGTTAGTAATCAGCGAACATTTGAATACTACAAGAAACATGAAAGGTAAGCCTTTACTATTCGATAAGGATGGGAGGTGACCGAGGATATTTGAGGGGCTTTTTTTCCCCTAAACGAGCCAAATGCGGAAACCAAAACTGGGCTAAATTTCACGCGAACGTAACGCACACCTAAATGTCTTTCATTTTGAAAACATTTATAATCAAACTATATGTCTATTCTTGATTGTAACGTGAACTCAAAAGATAGTTTCGAATAAAAGAAATGTGCCAAATGCAGCACCTGTTCGAATCAAACTGAGCCAGATCCATTAAACAATTGCTGCGTCAACACCTTGCGACCAAAACAATCCACATGGCTGCATTCAGTCTACGGTATGTACGACCTAGTCGCCTTTCTGTCATGCTTTCACTCCCCAAAAACTTTTTTTGGGCAAGCTGGTACTTACTTAAGGACGCGATATAAATACTTAGGGGAAGAACTTCCTACTCCTATCTGCTTCTTAGTGTTTCTTTTTGAGTTTTGCGCTGCAGTAATGTCAGTCTTTTGCTCCAAGACGTTCTACTTGAAATGGATGACGACGGAAGGAAACATATTAATGACCGATCTATTACTGAAAGACGAACGAAGAAAAAGTGATTACAAACGGAGCCGCCTAAAACTGCAGCCTGGAGCGAAGCAGAGGAAGAAGAAGAGGAGTTGAAGCATTTTTTTAGAGGCCTTCAATAGACGCCAAGGAGAAGAGAATTCGGCCGATGGTCCAGAAGAGTGTGCCTGTTGCCAGGAAGAACCAGCCACTCGTGCACCTGCTCTACAAGTCTAGTCATTGCAATTACGCCCATGCAACAGAGGGCGATACGCACGAAAGCACGATGATACGTTAAATTTGTCGCAAAATATTGGGATATCTTTCATGCGCCGCCAGTCAGGCTATATTTCCTTTGCGTAAGGCTATAGAGTGGAACCCACTTATAATGATACCGGTTTTAACAATATATAGGTTATAACAATGAGAAGCTGCTGCACCGTCAACTTTTGTATGTTTTCTACATCAGTGCCCGCATGCTGCGTTATCGGTTATAACAATGAATTCTGGTGGTTGGGTGTTCGTGCCGAAAGGTAATGGAACGTGAACTCCTTGAAAAGAAAGATGGAAATGAGAAATTCAAGCTGCTGAACCCCCACCCACAACCCCATCCCCCCAGAGTGCCTTCGGATTCGCGGTAAGCTATACCGCATAGCGCAGTGGCACTGTGGCAAAGCTGACTTTTGAACTCCGCTACAGGGCGGGAGCGGTGGTGGCTTCTGTTAAAACATCTTCGGACATGCAGTTTGAGTAAAAAAAAAAAAAAATCAGATTTGGAAGAGTTTTGGCGTCCGAAACTTCAGGCGTTATCATACATTGGCTCTATGTGGCTTGTGGCCGCTCCGTGAAAGCGTCCAAATTTTCAAGCATGTCCAAAACATCGGCTGCTTTGTCACCCTTATCACTGATGTTTGTTGGCATATCTCATCTGATATTATAGTTTTCTCACAACAGCCTGCCATCCTCATATTTCGATTTTTTTTTTCGTGCAACCCGTTTATAGCAATTATCGCTTATAACAATCAAATTTTCGTGGCACTTGAGTATTGTTATAAGTGATTGAAGCCCGAATAAAGTGTTCTAGTCAGAATGTGCCAATTACTGTCTCATATCTATAAAGGCCAAATGCAAAAATTTACTTTTGAACATCAGTTGTGGCAGGCTACCTATATTTTAAGTGCAATACAGCTTTGGGGTGTTTTGGTAACATCAGCGCACTGATAAAACATTCCCGGAGCGGGCTGCGCAATATTATCAATAGCAAGCAACAGATTTTTTTTCTTTTCTTTTTTCAGTGTCCCTT
Source organism: Rhipicephalus appendiculatus (assembly GCA_030522465.1). Lineage (NCBI taxonomy): Eukaryota > Metazoa > Arthropoda > Arachnida > Ixodida > Ixodidae > Rhipicephalus > Rhipicephalus appendiculatus. The sequence goes on from JALIZH010015633.1 coordinate 11,461, forward strand.
ATTGTGGACTTCGCTATTTGAGAAAAAGAAAGAAAAAAAGCACCCCATACAAGCGGTTAAGCGCGACGCGAAGTGTGGCGAAGGGTTGCAGGGAAGACGACGCACGGTGGAGGCGAGAGAATTAGGAGCAAAGTTGACAGCTGGGCTAGTTGGTATGGTTCCATATTGTTTAAAGCGCAACGGACAGGACCAGGAAGAAGCGCTCGTTGTGTCTTCTTCCTGGTCCTGTCCGTTGCGCTTTAAACAATATAGAATTAGGAGACCGCGGAGGTCCCTTATTTGTGTCTATGAACGTTAACTCTCTGTGCACGTCGTCGAACATCATTCTGTCTGCATTTTAGCGGACATTTTGCTACAGCCCCGCAATGAAAAATGAAAGGCTAGTAGTAATTTTGAACAGTGCAAGTGTCTGAAGTGATGCATCAATGAAAAATCATCGTCGACGCCACTTTGGAATTGCTACGGCAACTCAGTGTGACGTCATCGGCTTGGACAGAGCCAGCGCGGATGTGCAGTTCGCTACTTATTACGAAACAAGTATATATATATATATATATATATATATATATATGTGTGTGTGTGTGTGTGTGTGTGTGTGTCAGGCCCGTAGCCAGGAATTTTTTTTCGGGGGTGGGGCCCACTTGTTGAAGGCCTTGAAAAACGCCCATTTTTATTACTTGTCCTCGATAAAATACCCCCTTCAATCCGAATTTCGGGGGGGGGGGCCTAGCCCCCCCCCCCCCCTGGCTACGGGCCTGATGTGTGTGTGTGTGTGTGTGTGTGTGTGTGCGTGTGTTTGTGTGTGTGAGTGCGCGCGCGCGTGCGTGTTGTGTGTGCGTGTATATCGCAAGTTTCGCTAATTTCTGTACGAAGACTGCTTCAAATAGACAAAACGTATTGGATATTTTCGATTAATAATAATGTTTCGCATTTTACGTGTCGAAACCACGATATGGTTAAGAGGCACGACGTCGTGTAGGGCTGCGGAAATTTCGACGAGGCTCTAGTATTTCGCTTCCATCGATAGGCGACCGCCGCTGCCGGAATCGAACCGGCGACCACGGGAAACCTTGGCTCTAACTTTCCCAGCATCAACCGATATGTTCCAATATAAATCAACACTGTGGGTGTCCACAAAATCCATTGCGGCAATAGGAACAGCAACAAATACGCAGTGGTCTCGGTCGACCAAGCTGGTTCGGTCATCAACGCCGCATCGATTGAATGTTCCTCCTCAAGCGCTGCCGAGCAGGTGGCCATCGCCGTCGCTCTCCTCGACGAGAAGCGCGCGAACGTATACAGCGACTCACGGGCAGCCGTCCGTGCCTTCGCCGTCGGCGCAATCGCCAAGGAAGCACGCCGTATTCTCGGTGAAAAAGACATCTCTAACCACATCTTAACGTGGTTCCCTGCTCACATGGGTCATTTTGAAGGAGGCCCCACCAACCTCAACGAGCTGGCCCACTCCAAGGCGCGAGGTATGACGTTCCGCGCCCACGGAGGTTCTCCCCAGCCCACGACGTTGGACAATAGAGATCAGCCCACCACATACAATGAAATTACGCAGCACTTCTACCTAAGCAGGAGGGTCTACCCCCCCTCCTCACAGAAAACTACACAGAGCCCAGGCCATGACGCTTAGACTCCTGCAGACTGATTCATATCCAAATCTGGCCTTATTTCACAAAATTTACCCGGATACATACACTAGAAGCTCGTGTCCCTTTTGTGGGGAAGTAGCTAACTTAGAGCATATGCTCTGGCGATGCCCCCTCGTTACTGGGCAGTGAACAAGCCGACCCAGCCAAGTGGAGCTCCGCCATCAGAAGCCCCAACAAGGGGATCAGCTTTGGGCCATCCAGAGAGCCCACGATGCGGCGGTCAGGCTAAGCCTGCCCGTCCCAACGTGGGAGAAGCCCACTGCGCGCTAGTCGCGTCTCTCAGGACTATATTTAATAAAGTTCCACCATCCATCCAATAGACAGATTCGGCTTCGTCACTTGGAACTCCCGTTTAACTGAAGCTTTAGCGCCAACTCGCAGACACACAAGTGGCTTCCATGAATACCTGCGGGCATCCGAGTCGAGTAAATCCTCCTCCCAGCCACGTTGCAGCGCCCACGTGGGCGCGCAAGTACTGCTGGTAGTCGAGCAGGCGTGGTGCTCCGAAGCGGTTGTGCGCTCGCAGGGGCAATGCGTACGGAATGCCCAGCGTCCGGCGCACCCGCACGCCGTTCACCAGCTCCACGGCGCTGTCCGCTGCCCCTCTGTCCGCCGACAGGCCTCCGTACGGACTCTCGGTCAGCAACAGGTGGACGATACCCGTGCTCACCACGCCGCCAGTCACCAGAACGGCCAGCACGTCTGCACATACAGGGATAGCACTGACCGAACAAAACACCGTGGCACGTGGTCCATGTGCAACCGGATGGCTGTCGATCATTTAGCATGCCGCTTCCCGACGCACTCAGTGACCTAACCCACGCAGAGTGCGGAGTTGGCATTTTGAATTTGAGGGCTGCAGACCTGGGTCTCCTGACTGGGTTGGGCCTCCACGAAAATTATGTCTTCCATACTCGCCCCTCTACATGTTTTAATAGAAAGCACCTCAACAGGGACCCGTTGGAAATTTGAGCCATGCAGTAGATATTTCAGCAATGTTGTAGGCGTTAACGAAAAAAAATGTAATAAATACATTAGTCGTTATGATGAAAAAGTCCCATTTTCCCCGCAAGGGCAAGGCTTTCAATGCGATAGCAACAATTTGGAATGTTATACGACGTAAGGCTAGCAGCTAACTGCTGTGGCAACCGACCTGCACTCAGCTAACTCAGCAAAAATCTGGCGCAAGGGAACGTGGCCACTGCAGCGAACGAAGCGATCTTCGTGCTGTCCATCAACGCAGACTGGAGGGGGGGGGGGGTGAGAACACAAAACGTACAACAGTGTGAGCCATCTGCCGATCTTTGTCGAGATTGGGTGAGCGCGCCCAGCCTTTCAAAGGACACAGTTCCTACTGGAGCGGCAGCCACGCATGCCCCCCTCCGAGACCCTCATGGGCAGGGTTGCCAGGTCGAAAAGACAAAATATAGCAAGAAAATTAAAAAAAAAACAAGCCAGAAAGTAGCCAACAACAGCCAACGGCAGTAAAAGTAGCCAAATATAAAGCCACGCATGTGTGAGCCATTTCCACATTTTATTTAAATGGTTAAATGTTAAAGTATTTCTGCTAAAATGTAAAAGTATGCAGCATGAACACTTTAAAATTATAATTCCTGAGATCCCAGCATGAAATGTTGACGTTAGCAATCATATTTCATGAATGATGACGCAGGTTAAATAATGACACTCTTCGCGCGTCTTGCATAACTTTTCTTGAAATGGCTAGAAGTTGCAACAAAAATGAGTCTAAGGCAAAGGCATGATGAGTGCGCTCACAGTTGCTGGCATTGAAGTATGTAGCCACTTTCGCAGTAATTTGTTCCCTGATGACGAATCCAGTCACAGGGCATACCTAGGCTTCAGAGATGATACAAGCAGTTCGTCGGATGTTCTAGAAGGGTTGATTGTTGGGCGAGTTGGTACGACATTCTAAAGAGAACACAAAAAAAAAAAAAAAAAAAAAAAAAAATTGGCCGCGTATCTGCGTGCTTCGTTGCAAATGTCGTCGAAAGACGATAGTCTTGTGCTGGCCGTACTACTATGTTTTGCCTTGCCTGAGACAACCTAAAAAACGCTAGGGTCTTTAGAATTGCGTACCTATGTATTTTCTAATAAAGAACACACGTCCTGACACTTACACATTAATGTTGCGCCTCAGGACTGCGTAGTACTTTCTTTTTCATCGAATATGTTCACAAATATGAACGCGAACACCAGCTCAAGATGGCTGGGCGTTCAGAAAGAAGTTAAACTTCGTCCGAGTAGCTGAATCGGGTTACCAACAAACAGACAGACAGACAGACAGACGGACAGACCAATATTTTTGCGTTTAAGTATCCCAAGAAAGACTATCGTCTTTAATATCGTCTTTAAGGGGAGATGCGAGTCGAAAAACGCAAGTTGTTTTCAAAAATTACATATTTTTGGTTTATTTTTGCTTTCACAAGTTTAGTTTCTCTACTTTCACGACAAAAGAACTGAAGATCGTAATTAAACTCGAAGTAGGTCAAAATCGCTTTTAAAGAGCACAAGGTGGCTACTAAAAATCTAAGAAGTCCCGATTGTCTAGAGTCCCCTGTAAATTGTCACCTGGCTGCTTGCCATTACATTTCGCATGAGGGGTTCACTGAAGTCACATGCTCAAAATAACCATGATTGCCAAGCTGTTATGATGGAATAAATCATCTTAAATGACAAATCTTTTCCGCATAGATGAGCTTTCACTTATACCTTTAAAATGCGTTTTTCTCAAGACACAATTCTGGGCAACTTCATGAGCTTTTACATCATGTTTTTTGTACTTCTGATAGCCAGATCAGGATGAAATTTTGCCCACATAATTCTTAGTATGCGCAAAGCGCAAGTATCTACTTCAAAACTTGATATCACCTGGTATAATTATTACAAACCTAAAATAAGCAATTAGTATGGTCTGAGCATTCCAAGGCTTCTCACATTACAATTTTTCTTGTGCATTAAAATGTCTTATACGCGCTTTCTTGATAGTTATTTGCATTCTACAGATAATGTGGAGTAATATGATAAAATAATGGCTCAGAACGATAAACATTTATTGGCAGAAGAAGAGTCTACAAAAAGAACTACATTTTACACATTGTCGTGGCACAAAACGAAAATTGTACAACTTACTATAAAACTAATTACATATTTGAAATCAGCATAAAATCATATATATACAGCAAAAATTTCACTGCCTTAGGCTACAGATTAACGCAACTTTTTTTTCCGAATCGCATTTCCCCTTAAAAACACAAAAAACTAGGACATAACACGCAAAGAAGGCAACACAAGTGCTCACTAACTGTTCTTAGTGTGTTCTTGTGTTGCCGTCTTTGCCTCTTCTGTCCTGGTTTTTCAGTGCATATCCAGCATTTCATCGACATTGAAATGCTGGATATGCGATTTCTAATGTCGATGAGTGTAAAGCGTCCTGGGTGCGAAGCGCTTTCGATTCCTGTTCACATTCAATTGTGGTTTAAAGCCGCGTTCAGAAATGGGTGATCTGCAAAGGAAGGCTCCACGCAACAGTTCTTGCTGAGCACCAGCCAGGTATCCAAAAGCTTTTTGCACGCGTACGTGCCTGTGTGTGCGTGAGTGTGCGCGCGCGAGGCCTGCTTGATTGGCAGGTTATATACGTGTAGTTTTTTCTATTTATGTTATAATCCTCACCATTGACCCACACGCCTGCTTAGGCCACAGCGACATCCTTTTCATTAAAGTTGACCGTCTGCATAATCAAAGTGCCTAATTCAATTTTCAGAATTGCAATCCCGCTTTCACTGCCATGTTTTTGCACGATATGCTCGAACACCAGCGGCTGCGGCGTCACCAGATATTGAAAATTTTGCTGAAATCGAGGCGACAAGAAAGTAGCCAAAAAGGAGCCAAGTAGCCAAGGCGTTATTTCCGCCGCCACCGGCCTAGAGAAAGTAGCCAAACCTGGCAACACTGCATGAGGCCTTTCGCATGATGGAAGATAGGCGGCGCGTTTCCTCTCTGTTTTAGCAGCGATAGCCGGCTGTGCTCGCGCACTTGCACTCGCACATAGAAAATACGATGCACAGGCGATGTATTGGCCCTTGGACGGAACCTACGGAACATAACGGCGACGTCGACACTCACGGCAAGACCGTGCTTGTAGTGTTCATATTCGCTATCGCAATAAAAGTAACGCCGTACCAGTAACGCCGTTATTTGCAATGCGTTACAGCCTACGCTGGCTCTAACACGCCGTCCAGAAAGCATTGCATGCCACGTTCGTGTAAAGTGCATGGCACATCTGCAGAACAACTTGGGCACATATATAGCTGAAATATTGTTAGAACAACCGGTTGTATTTTTATTGAGTGGCGGAATAATTCGTGAATTCCTGTCCAACTTCACGTTTGAACGATAGCCACGTGCTCGTTATAGAATAAGCATTATGCATAAGAACGTACCAGAAATAAGGAAACGCGTTTGTTTTTATATTTACCAGATATTGACAATTTTGCTGAAATCGAGGCGACAAGAAAGTAGCCAAAAAGGAGCCAAGTAGCCAAGGCGTTATTTCCGCCGCCACCGGCCTAGAGAAAGTAGCCAAACCTGGCAACACTGCATGGGTACACGGCTTCACCAAAGAATACTACTAAACAAAATCATACGTCCATGTTTCCTGCAGATATTGCAAAATCGACTTAACGACTGCATTGTGCATTAACCGACATTCATTGTTTTCCAGTGGCCAAGTTCTCAACGTGCAACCCCTATGTGCGCGTTCACAGAGTTTAAGATGAATAGAAAAAAATCGAATTTTTTAATGCTTATAGGTGTCACCAACATTATACGAAAATGCAAGACGCTCTAGAGTGTTTTCATAATCGTGAGCCATTTTGCGTGGACTTGATAATAAACGGCCCAAACCTGTGACAGAGTATATCGCCACGCGCGTTTCTTATTTTCACTTTGCTCTATTCGGTTTTCGCCCTCAAAGGCTGTCAGCAATGCTCAGCGCAAACCGCGCCTTATTGTTCTAGAAGCTTCGCGATCATTGTAGATCGTTTTGTTAAGATTGCGCGCAAGACGCGACCACTCGAGATTATTCCAGAGCGTACGCGATGACCAGTGATAAGGCTAGAATGTTCGACGCGTGATGCATAAAAGCCGGCGCGCTCCAACGATGTTCAGTTCATCGACGGCCGACGCTCTGTTCGCCGCTATCAGTCTCAGCGTTTATTGCTGTAATCTCACCTTCAGTTTACCGGCAACAAGTTCGGCCCAAATAAAGTGTTTCATCTTGGACTACTGCCTACTGCCTTCGTCAACGTCACGACCACGTGACATCTGGTGGAGGTGCTGCTTCTTTCATGTACCGGACGCCCCCGTCAAGTCGTGAACCCAGCCCCAGTCGTGAAGGAGACGTCGACGACAACCCCGAGCAGCGAACAAGCCGCAGGCAACTAGGTCTACCGCCAGAGTACGGGCTTCTACCTGAAAAGACCCGGCAGACCAAGACCCTGACCTCGACCGCAGCGACGATGACAGCCCTTGTGCCGTCTGCGCCCATCCTGCTGCGGCAACCCCAGGAACCACCGACCTTCCGCGGTTCAGCACTTGAAGACCCGGAAAGCTGGCTCGAGGCATACGACCGAGTCGCCGCTTTCAATGCCTGGACCAGAGAAGACAAGCTTAGACATGTGTACTTCGCCTTGCAAGACGCCGCTCGTACCTGGTTCGAGAACCAAGAGCGAACCCTGACAACGTGGGACATATTTCGCACCAGGTTCCGTGCTACTTTCACGAGCGTCATCCGCAAGGAGAGGACCGAAGCGCTGCTTGAAACCCGCTCGCAGCTCCCAAACGAAAACGTGGTGCTCTTCACCAAAGAGATGACCACACTCTTCCGCCACGTCGACCCCGAAATGCCGGAAGACAAAAAAGTTCGCTTCCTCATGCGAGGAGTAAAGCAGGAGCTGTTCGCGGGTCTGATGCGGAACCCACCGAGCACTGTCCAGGAATTCATCTCCGAAGCGACGACGATTGAAAAGACGCTGGAGATGCGCACCCGGCAATTCAATCGCCGCTCGACGCCAGCCTACGCTGACATTCAATCCCTCTGCTCAGACGACCTGCGCGAGACCATAAGGGCCGTAGTGCGCGAGGAGCTTCGTCGAATGTTCCCGTCATCCCAGCCGCAGGTTTCCTCGATCGCAGATATTGTTCGAGAGGAAATCCAGCAGTCGTTGGGTACCCCTGAACCGCAACAGCCTCTGCCGGAAGCCATGAGCTACGCTGCTGCTGCCCGACGCTACGCTCCCGCTCCACGCCCACGTCAAGACACCGCGCCGCCGCAGTACCGCCGCCAGACGCCGCCCCCACCGCCGCCATCTCGCCCGCCTGCCGGCCAACGGTACACACCGAGGAAGACCGACATCTGGCGAGCCCCCCGACCACCGTCCCCTCTGCTGCCACTGCGGAGAAGCCGGCCACACGTACCGCCGATGCCAGTACCGTGAGATGGGATTACGAGGCTTTGCCGTCAACGCGCCTCGTCCACAGCGGGGTGAACGACCACAAGACATCGCCGACTATCTCGCAGGAGCTCAGTGGACACCCCGACGACCATCCCGCTCGCCGTCGCCTGGCCGCTACAAGTCACCACACCGCCGGCAGTACACTGGCCCAAACCGGGGCCTGTCGCCTAGCCCGTATCCGGGAAACTAGGGACAGCAACCGATGGAGGTGCGGTTGCTGTACGACGAAATGCCGAAGATCCTCCGCGGCCGACGACGACGACAACGCGACGAAACCTGCAGAACATGACGCGAAGCAGACGTAGCCCTGCCGACGAAACGTCGTGGACCGACAAAGACGTGACGACGCGACAAGGAAGCAGCGCAACAAATCGACGTAGCCGTGATCCGACGCCGCGACCCAATCGCAACGCACGACGACGAACCAGCGACCTCGATGTAATATTCGACGGCCACAACGTCACCGCTCTCGTCGACACTGGAGCGGACTATTCCGTCGTCAGTGGGCCTTTCGCGACGAAGTTGAAGAAAGTGAAGACTGCTTGGCAAAGCCCTGAAATCCGGACCGGTGGGGGTCATCTAATAACGCCGGCCGGTGTTTGCACAGCAAGAGTCACCATCAATAACCGGACTTATCCCGCCAGCTTTCTAATCCTACAGCACTGCTCCAGGGATGTGATACTTGGGATGGACTTCCTATGCAAACACGGCGCCGTCATCGACCTAAGGTCTGAGTCGATAACACTAACCTCGCAAAAAGCGCTGCCTACCCAGACGACGCCAGGGATCCATGCATTGAACGTGATAGAAGAGCACGTCACCGTTCCGCCTCTCTCCAGCGTCATCATTTCCGTCGGCACCGAAAAACCCGCAGATTTCGAAGGCGTTATCGAGGGTGCACAGCACCTGCTTGTAAACCGGCAGATTTGCGTCGCACGAGGCGTCGCCGAGTTGCGTGAAGGGAAAGCAACAGTGATGCTTACGAACTTCAGCAACGAATACAAGCACGTGAGCAAAGGCACGACGGTCGCCTACATCGAAGAAATTGTGGAAGTCTGCAACGCTCTCGCCCTCGCCGAGCCTACCGAACATGCTACGACGAACCAAGCCCATGAACTAGCTTTCGACATCAATCCGAGCCTTCCGACGCATAAACAAGAACAGCTCAAAACCCTGCTGCTGCAATACAGGGACTGCTTTTCGTCGTCGTCAAGAGTTCGACAGACCCCAGTCGCACAACACCGCATCATAACAGAGGAAAGTGCCAGGCCACTACGTCAGAGCCCGTACAGAGTTTCGACGCGAGAACGCGAGGCCATAAAGAAACAAGTCGACGAAATGCTACACGACGACATCATCCAGCCTTCAAAGAGCCCGTGGGCGTCACCCGTGGTGTTAGTGAAGAAAAAGGACGGAACCCTACGCTTCTGCGTCGACTATCGCCGCCTGAACAAAATAACGAAGAAGGACGTGTACCCTCTCCCACGGATTGACGACACCCTGGATCGACTTCACAACGCGAGGTACTTTTCGTCGATGGACCTCAAGACCGGCTATTGGCAAATTGAAGTCGACGAGAGAGACCGAGAGAAGACCGCGTTTATAACACCAGACGGACTCTTCGAGTTCAAGGTCATGCCCTTCGGTCTTTGCTCGGCGCCTGCGACTTTCCAAAGGGTTATGGATACAGTACTGGCAGGATTGAAGTGGCAGACTTGCCTGGTGTACCTGGACGACGTCATTGTGTTTGCTTCAAACTTCGACGAACACCTCCGGCGACTTGCCGCAGTACTTCAAGCAATCAAGACCTCCGGCCTCACCTTGAAGCCTGAAAAGTGCCGCTTCGCATACGAGGAGCTCTTGTTCTTGGGTCACGTGATCAGCAAGTCCGGAGTACGCCCCGACCCTCAGAAGACAGCCGCCATCGCTACATTCCCGCCACCCGCCGACAAGAAGGCCGTCCGTCGATTTCTCGGCCTGTGCGCCTATTACAGGCGGTTCGTCAAAAATTTTGCCCGCATCGCCGAGCCACTCACTAACCTGACTAGAGCCGACGTCGAGTTCAAGTGGCAAACGCCGCAAGAGGAAGCATTTCAAGAACTAAAACGACGCCTGCAAACGCCTCCGTTACTTGCGCATTTCGGCGAACACGCCGAAACAGAAGTGCACACCGACGCAAGCAGCGTGGGACTCGGCGCCGTCCTTGTGCAGAGGACGGACGGACTGGAGAGGGTCATCAGTTATGCTAGCCGGTCGCTATCTAGGGCAGAGGCCAACTATTCCACAACAAAAAAGGAGTGCCTCGCCATCATCTGGGCTACGTCAAAGTTTCGCCCCTATCTCTACGGGAGGCCCTTCAAAGTCGTGAGCGACCACCACGCCTTGTGTTGGCTAGCTGGACTCGCAAGATGGAGTCTAAGACTTCAAGAATTCGACATTACCGTCGTTTACAAGTCCGGACGAAAGCACTCTGACGCCGACTGCCTGTCTCGCGCCCCCGTCGAGCCGCCACCCCAGGAAGACCAGGACGACGACTACTTCTTGGGAGCCTTAAGCGCTGATGACTTCGCCGAACGACAGCGAACCGATCCGGAACTCAAGGGCCTTGTGGAATACCTCGAGGGCAAGGCCACCGTTGTTCCAAAGGTGTTCAGACGAGGACTGGAGTCGTTTTTCTTGCGGAACGGCGTTCCCCTAAAGAAAAACTTCTCGCCACTTCGGGCCAACTACCTCCTCGTAGTACCTTCCGCGTTACGTCGAGAAGTTCTGGACGCTCTCCATGACGACCCGACTGCTGGACACCTTGGACTTTCCCGCACGCTAGCGAGGATACAAGAAAGGTATTACTGGCCTCGCCTCACTGCCGACGTCACCCACTACGTGAAGACCTGCCGAGACTGTCAACGACGGAAGACACCACAAACTAGGCCAGCCGGACTTCTGCAACCCATCGAGCCACCTCGCCGGCCGTTCCAACAAATCGGCATGGACTTACTGGGGCCCTTCCCGACGTCGAATTCCGGAAACAAATGGATCGTCGTAGCTACTGACTACCTCACCCGCTACGCCGAGACGAGGGCCCTGCCCAAAGGCAGCGCCGCCGAGGTAGCAAAGTTCTTCGTCGAGAACATCGTCCTGCGTCATGGCGCCCCAGAGGTGCTCATTACTGACAGAGGTACGGCCTTTACCGCGGACCTAACTCAGGCGATCTTGGGATACAGCCACACAAGCCACCGCCGGACCACCGCGTACCACCCACAGACCAACGGCCTGACCGAGCGTCTAAATAAGACCATTGCCGACATGCTGGCCATGTACGTCGACGTCGAACACAAGACGTGGGATGCCATCCTTCCGTACGTGACCTTCGCGTACAACACGGCCGTACAAGAAACGACGCAGTTGACGCCATACAAGTTGGTCTACGGACGGAGCCCGGCAACGACGCTCGACGCCATGTTACCAAACGTGACTGACGAGGAAAACATCGACGTGACCACCTACCTACAGCGCGCCGAAGAAGCACGACAGCTCGCCCGCCTACGGATCAAAAACCAGCAGAGGACTGACAGTCGCCGCTACAACCTTCGACGACGCCACACGGAATACCAACCCGGTGACCGTGTATGGGTGTGGACGCCAATACGCCGACGGGGACTCAGTGAGAAGCTTCTTCGACGATACTTTGGACCGTACAGGGTACTTCGACGCCTCGGCGCACTCGACTACGAGGTTGTCCCTGACGGCATTACGAACTCTCAGCGGCGCCATGCGCGACCTGAAGTCGTCCATGTCGTGCGCCTGAAACCATATTACGCGCGTTAGTGAACTTGAGGACTGTACTTCTTGCTTTATTATTGTACTTTCTTTATTGCTGTTATTTATTGTTGCATGCATTGGCCACCCCCCCCCCCCCCCCCCGTGTTCTGTTTTAAGCATCGGGACGATGCTTTTTCAGAGGGGGGCAATTCCACGCGCGTTTCTTATTTTCACTTTGCTCTATTCGGTTTTCGCCCTCAAAGGCTGTCAGCAATGATCAGCGCAAACCGCGCCTTATTGTTCTAGAAGCTTCGCGATCATTGTAGATCGTTTTGTTAAGATTGCGCGCAAGACGCGACCACTCGAGATTATTCCAGAGCGTACGCGATGACCAGTGATAAGGCTAGAATGTTCGACGCGTGATGCATAAAAGCCGGCGCGCTCCAACGATGTTCAGTTCATCGACGGCCGACGCTCTGTTCGCCGCTATCAGTCTCAGCGTTTATTGCTGTAATCTCACCTTCAGTTTACCGGCCACAAGTTCGGCCCAAATAAAGTGTTTCATCTTGGACTACTGCCTACTGCCTTCGTCAACGTCACGACCACGTGACAATATATTTCGTTCCACAAACCGATCATCACAACCATTGGCGCCATCATCAACACTTTACGTCTTCGGTGCACGTAAGTCAAGAATGAGATCTCGTTACTCGGCGTGTTGAACGCTTCTTTTTTATCAGGCCCGCGTAGGCAGGATTTTTTTTTTTTGGGTGGGGGGGATTCGAAAGGGGGGGTGGGGGGGGGGGGCACTTAATATAGACCTTGACTATATTGAAAAAAAAAAAAGAAAACTTATTTTCATTACTTATTCTTGGTGAAGCACTCCTCCCCACTAGAATTTCGAGGGGAGGCCCTAGGGCACCCCCGCCCCCCGGCTACGGACCTGGCCTCTGTCAACCACTGATGTCGACCTCGATGCCCTAGGACAAAAAGCTCGTTTTAACGGTTGTAGAGTAAAGATATATATAGTGCATACGTGTCACTATGCTCTAGTACAGGCTATCTGCGCGGCGACGATTGGATAAACCTTCGTTGAAGATAACGAGCAAGTGACACATACTACTACAAACATCGTGAATGCGGGCACGAAGGGCTGTGCTTGGCAACGATAAAAGCCTTAGTTGTCTCGCGCATGCGCTTTCACGGATGCTCCTTTATGATGGTGACTTGACTGAAATTCGTGTTGCACATTACGCAGCCTGCTTTGATGACCCCTGTGGTTCTACGTGACGAAACCCCGAAATGATTTTGAGCCACGCCGTTGTGGGGGACCCCGTATTAATGTCGACGACATGCGGCTCTTCAAAGTGCACCTAAATCTAAGCACGCGGGTGCGGTCTGCACTTCGACGCCACCGAAATGCGCTCTCCGTGGCCGGGAATCAACGTTGGGCCCTTGAGTTTAGCAACACGACCCCTTACGTGCCAATCTACTACGGTATGTAGCCGTGGTATGCTTTCAAGTTCTGGTACAACGTTTGTCGCGGGCAGGCTCTCCGAGGTGTCCCTTGGTACTGCCGGCTGGCAAAGGGCCTTTAACAGAAAGGCACCAAGGGAAAACGCGCTCGCAAATGCGACATTCCCAGGCCAAAATTATCTGACGCCCTCCCTTAAGGGCATATAGGTGGCCCATATCGGTTAAAGAAGGTAGCAGGCAGGCCGCGAATTTCGGTAGTTTTCTCGGCTCCAGGTGAGCTGAACACCTTATGCAGAAGGCCTCACCTTGTTATTGTTGGAGAGTCATGTTGTACAACATGACTCTCCAACAATAACAAGGGATACGAGAAGAAACATGAAGCGTCCTTCATTATAGCTGTACCACATGAGTCATCTATGACATTCCTCTGAGCTGCGGCCGTTCCTATGTAGTACAAAGCGGACGCTGCTTTAGTGATCGTCCCCGAGAGTATGTCAACACCGTTAAATAGAGGTTTGAGAGCAACCCAGCTCTGCCGGGCAGGTTATGTAAGTGCGAACCCGAATTACAGTAATTTCACCTTCATCGTTCACAAAGATCAGCGTTCACAAAAGGTCCTCGTCATTGTCAAGCGCGGTCCTTCGTGCGTCTATTCAACATCCATCCGATCACTCGCCAAGAAAATCACAGAGGTGAACGATTAGTATGTGCACATCTTCGTTCGCCTAGAACCCGAGAAACATTTACATTTCCGTGTTTGTCACACGTGTTCATGCTTTCTTCTTTGCCGTATGTGGCTCTACGTTTCGCGCTCGCGCACTAAAGCTTTCTTGAAAGCCGTCGCATTTGTCATGTGTTTCTTAATTCTGCGGCCCGTTTTCGCTCTATTTACAGTAGTTTGCGTCGGTGCCAGCAAGCTCGGCAACCACTATTTGTCAAACATTAAACGTCAGCGACTTACAAAGACTGTTTCTCCTTTCCTTTGACCAGAACTCTCGATACCAGACCCTTTCGATGCTGGCAGCATAGGACAGGCTGATAGATGCACGGGAACTCATGCTTTGTTATTGTTGTTCTTATCATAAACTTGTGGAACATACAGCTTGTTGTTGGTGCTGCGCTTCAAACATGGAACGTATCCACTACAAGAAATAAACTAGAAATCGTCCAATAATATCGCGCTGCGTCATTCCAAGCCGAAAAAATCAAAGGCCCAACACAAGAAAGGGCGCGGTGGTTTCACTTGAGACAAAGCGGCGGCAGCGCAGCTGAACAAGCAACCTCGGCTGTTATGTAGAACTATTTTATTACATTAAATTATACACGAGGGGTGTTGAAACGAAAAATGTACGAAACGACATTGTCGGTATAAATGAAGACTTAATTCAAACGAAACACTATGTGCCTGATCACAACGATCCCACCGATAAACGAGCCAAAGGATTCCTTGTTCCCAGAATTCCTGTGGCAAACTCAAGGACATCGTCATTGAGTTTGTCGCCCTAGTTGAAGCGCTTCCATTTCAGATGTTTTTCAAGGGACCGAACCCATGGAAATTGCAGGTGATGTATGGTGATGTACGTGATGTGATCACAGGTGATGTACGTTGTGCCATGGCGGCATAGGCATCTATGTTAACGGTCATGTTGTTACGACGTTTCGTGCCTTTTCACTTGAACATCCCTTGTAGAATACCAGAATTATGCTGTGTTATCAGCAAATACGATGTGTCTTAGAGGTCACATGTTAGGCCATTTGGTCTAGGAAAATATATTGAGAGAATAGCTTCGAGGAGTATTAATTGGCGAGCTCGCCAATTAATACTCCTTAAAGCTCGAAAAAAACTAGAAAGGTGCATTACTGACGTAATGCTGACGTAATGCTTCTTTTTAGTGCTTGGGGCTCGCTGCCAATATTTCATTTATGCTGCGCCCGCACAATATGACTTCGTGATCATGCATTGGTTGGACACTTTAACGCGGTAGCGTTGTAGAGCCCGTTCGCAGATATTCCGGTGTCGGCGTCTTGGTAGTGTGGGAAGAATCGGCGTTGTTCATGAGCGAATGTTCGAAATATATTCAAATCAATAAATAAGAAAAAATCTGCGGTACGGCTGGGAATAGAACCCAGGCCTTCTGAGTGCCATGCAGGTGTTCTATCACAGAGCCAGACTAGTTTATTTTTCACGGAGCGAGGCTAGTGCTTGTTTCAGAAAAAAATCCTACACGAATTTCATGTAGTGAGAGGAGTCTCCTAAACGCATATAATATTGCGCTTAGAAGCGTAGCATTGCACGATGTGTCAAAACATGCGAATAGTGCATCGAGTGGTTGGTTTAAAGGCTCGCAAATTACAAAGCGCACAAACATAAGTAATCATCCTCATCAACAACATCAACAGTGTGGGCAACTGCGCAGGCGCGCATGTTGCCTTAAGTACGCAAAGTGGGTACTGCGGCAGTTCACAAAAGCACTTCACAACTGTATAGGAGCAGGCATTCTAGGATAGCTTGAAAATGCCAGTGTTATACGCGCAGAGACGTTCCTCTCCTTGCGGTACGTTCGGGGGTCGACCGAAAAGCGAAGCGAGGCTTGCGATTGAGATGGCGATGCGAAAGAGGTCCGATTATGCTATCGCGTTCTGCTGTTGAAGGCGAAGCTCGATCGAGTCCTACTAGTTTTAAGTGCGAAGCACTTTAGGGGGCCGGGCTGCTGTATGCTGTCGTATGTTGTGATCGTATGCTGTCGTCGTCGCTTGGAGTAACGCAGGCAAAACCACATGTGGCGTTTTTTTTTCTAAAAGAGCCAAATTCACTCCAACTGAAATGGAGAAAAACGCACTTTTTTTGCTACTGAAGATATGGTGGGGCCTGCCCCAACAATTTTTTGCCAGTGTGTTCCTGTACCCTAAATATCTCAAATCCCTATTGTGGCTAAAATCTATAGAGTCCACTGTCTTCGTTATTCAGGAGTAAAATTTGTATTTGGCTCTTATAGATTGGAACATTTCATTTGTGCCTGATTTAGCTCGTAAAAGAAGCCTAAAACGATTCGAATGTATGGTATAGCAGTATTTTGCGATAAAAATTACATCATCCATGTGCTACCGTCGGGCGTAATGGCGATGGCTCGACTTGAAGGCCGAAAGGTCCTTCTTGGCGAAAGGCGCACTATTCTGGAATTTCGGCAACGTTTTTTTTGTTCTTGGCATTTATTTAAGACCTTGAAAAAGTGTCCCAGCTCTTCTTCTTCTTCTGAGCTCGTTCTATGCCGTGCCGTTTCGGATCACTTCTTCTTCTTCAAGGAATAGATCGGTACCCAATATCTTCATTTCATATGTCATTTATTTCAAATTTACCATCTTGCAGTCCAAGAAGCACATGATACTGCAGCATTAAACTCGAAAAGAAACACTAAGAGGTAAAAAAGAAGTAGGAAAGTCGGCCTCTTGCTCTTTATATTCGAGTTTTGCCCTACAGCAACGTGTCCTTCAGTAAGTGCCACTCGCCACTATGCAAAAAAAAAAAAAAAAAAAAAAAACTAACTGTGACACGTAAACGTGATAGCAAAGCAACTAGGACACAAATGAAACAGATTGGATGCTATCATGTTGGTTGTTTTGTCCACAGTTGTTGACGCAGCGCTGGTTTAATGAATGTGACTCAGTTTGATTGCAACAGATGCGGCATTTGGCTCATTTTTGATTAGAAACTGCCTTTTTGAGTTCACTTTACAATCAGAAATCACCCCATTTTAATTCCAACTGTTTTAGAAATTAAAGATACTTAGGCGAGCTCTACGCTCCCGTGAAATTCAGCCTAGTTTCGGTTCCTGCATTTTGCTCTTTCTGAAAAAAAAAAAAAAAAAAAAAACGCCACACATATAGCATAGCCATCTGTAGCACATTGAGCGCGCGCTCGCGCCAAAGAGAAGTTTTTCCTTCGAGCGCCTTGATGATGATATTAACGCAGGCAAAACCACGTATAGCATAGCCATCTGTAGCATAATGAGCGCGCGCTCGCACCAAAGAAAAGTTTGAGCTTCGAGCGCCTTGATGATGATATTAACGCAGGCAAAACCACATCTGTAGCATACTGAGCGCACGCTCGCGCCAAAGAGAAGTCTTCTTCCTATTGTTCTTCGAGCGCCTTGATGATGACATTAAAGGGACCGACAACCAATCTTTATGGTACGTATTTTCTTTAGCAAAACGGAAAGCTTACCGGTCAGCGTGTCTAATGACGGAGTGGCAACGTGGAAAACTCCGCGAAAAATTTGTAATCAGAATTTTTCTATCTGTGGTGAATTTGAAGTCGTATACGCACGTGCCAACGCATGCTGCAAACAGTGAGCGTGAGAGCGGTTCGTGTTCGAACGCTGTGATTTACTGCGCATGCACCCCGGCTCGACATGGTCCGCTGGCGGCCGCGAAGGTAACGTCGCTTCTCATCGTGCAGCTCCTTTTAGATGCGAAGCAGCTTATGGCGGAGTTCAATCCGGTGGTGGTGTGCGGCGTGACCACCCCTACTGCTCATGCACCTACTCTCACTCCCACTCTCCTCCTTTACGCAGGCGTTCGGTCGCCTTCTCTCCTCTCCTCCCCCCGCGCAGCAGCCTGTAAGCCTAAGGTCCCTCTATTTTTCAAAGGTAGCGCAAACTCCTCCTCTCAGCCCCGTTTCCTCCTCGCCCGTCACTCCCGGCCGCCATTATTGGGCGAGACTGGCAAGACGCGCCCGGCCCGCATGCGGTGCGTCGAAGCGATTGCTTGTACTTGCTTGGAAATGCGACAATTGTGGGCGCAGATTCACACAGCTGTTCGTACGTAAGATGTGTAGTAAAAATAGTTTGTGGTTAGTCGGTACATTAGCTATCATTTCGCGTTTTGTAAGCAACAAATCGCACACTGGTGCCGGCGTATATTAGAAATCCCATTGCGGCACCTTACGCGCGAACAGCTTTCTGGACTTGGGACCTGTTTTGACAACGTGAAAACCTAGCATTTGTGCATTGTATTTGACTTCATAAATGTAGGATGCGTCGCTCGCACCTGGTGAACAAGTGGCAGAACATGTTAAACGCAGTCTTTACAGCTGCCGTTTTTCTTTTTCGGATACCGGTGTTTGTTCACAAGACGCATTTTGGAAAATCAGACGCTACATCAAATTATGAACACACAACGCGGCGGAGGCACTTATTTTCTAAATATCCCCAGCGTACATTCTCTTAAATTTCGAACTGCGTTCACGCGCTTCTGTTGCCCCCTCGGGTAAATATCTTTTTGGTTCCGTCGCGTGCTGCTCGTGCTCATTAATTGAACCTAGCCCTTTAATTGGAGACTCTTCCAGTGTGCTCAGTTTGTGAGATGTCATGCTGGTATTCCTATTGCTAAAATACGCTCCTTTGTTCACAGGAGAGCATGGACATTTTTCTTCGTTAATTGGCTAACGGTAACCTCGTGAGCGCACCCTCCCGCGTTCGTCACTAATTGGGCGAGAACAGCGAGCAGGTCCCCTCAGTAATGAAGCCTCCAAATGCAAATAACTGTTTTTAATTTCCATTGATCACAGATTTATAATTAGTTGAAACAAAGAAAACACAATTATTGTAGCGAATCAAAGACGTTCTTTCTCGTTGACAGAACAAACATGCGTTTAAAATTATAGTTTGCGTACGGGCAGTTTTGCAGCATATTGCTAAGTAAATTACGCTCATCAATCGATGCTACTTACTTGCCATGTCCAGGGGTGCAACAGCTGCGCCAATTGCGCCAAATTGATACAATTCCTCGTTTTTGCGCCGAGCTGCGCAAAAACCATGAAATTGGTGAAATTTGCGCCACGCTGCGCCGAAATGCCCAACCAGCCTCAAAATTTTCTCAGTTGCGCCAGTTTCAGCGAGAAATAGAGGCCACGTTGACGACCTGCAGTTTGCGTCATCAATCATCCACGCGCGCAGACCCTAACCCTAAACCACGGTGTGCTGGAAGCGTATGCCGCGTTTCCCGCGGGCGAACAAACTCTACGTGCTGCGAACACCGGCGTTGCCGGCGACCACGTTGGTTGCCATAGCAACGGCACATAAAACATTTTTCTGTCTTGAAGTTGCGTCGTCCCGGCAATAGGTATCCGGGGTCGTCGCCAGGCCAAAGGGCACGCGCCGTTGTTACCTTATCTGGTCGAACGCGCCTTGCAAGCGAGCCGAGAAGTTGTACCCTAAACCTAACCCACCGTGAAAGAAAAAAAAGGGGTGGGGGGGTCTGTAGCGGTGTTCCAACATTTCGCGGCCTTGTTCCAACCCGTGCAGAACGCTGCTTAATCCACCTTCGCCGCAGTACACCAGTGCCCTGCGGGAAAGCGTATTAAGATTTGGAAGGGGCTGTTAGCACAAGTCACGGGACAGCACATTTTGTTCAATTACTCATGCGTGTATATACGCCGCATACTTGTGAGTACTAGTATGGTCGCTGACGTCTAAAAAAGTTACTGGCAATTATTTGGAGCAGTATATGACATTTTTGCAGCCGTAAAAAAAAAAAAACTAACAGTGCTGTGCGCCAGTTTTTTTTTTCGCCACCCCAACTCCTCAGTTTTACGAATCCCTTGAATTTCAAGGTCGCCAGCTTGGCAGATGCACATTTGAATTCGCAGGGTCTGTCAAAGGATTTGACTGGTGTGGCAAATGCTAATGTGGACTTTTATCATTATTTGTTCAGTGGGGTGGTTCGAAAGACTACTTTTATTGAAATAGCAGTGCTCATGTTCACTCTGCACAATTTAGGTGATGTTGAATAGTTTGTACATCTTTTTTTTTAAATGTAAGCCTTTGATACTGCTCCAAATTTGGTTTTTCATGATAAAAAATGGATGTTTTTTTTCCTCGTAACCTGCTCCAAATTCGGATTTTAGTGCTCCAAAAGTAACATTTTGCTGCTCCAAAAATTGCTCCAAATTCTATTTCGGCTGTTGCACCCCTGCATGTCTCTTTCTTTATCGTACACATCTCATCACAACTCCGACTTTCTCAGAGTAAGTTTTTAACGACTTTTGGCAAATAAATTTTGTAAAATCTACGGGCTGAGCGAGAAAACAATCTTGCAAAAACATTTTTCTCAAACGTTGCAGTAAAATTTTCGCAAAACAATTAGTAAATTGCGAACACTAAGGATTTCGCTGTAAATATTGTGTGCGAGAAAGCGTGGCCGATCATGTCACGCCGCTTTTTTTTTTGTCTAACTTAGGCATCAGTATCGAGCCTTAGCTTCATCTAAAAGAGTTCGAATGGCGAATATGCGCGAAAGGGTTTAGTAGTGATCGAGGAACAGCCAAAAGCTTGTCACCCTTGGCAATGCTGTTCGAGCCAACGTTTATAGAACCTGTTCAGTTTGAAAACTCGGCGGTGTTGCGCGGCGTCGCCGCAGCGGTGGCTGGAAGTGGCGCTGTTGTCGCAACAGGCTTCAGCCAGTCCAGCAACGTGCGCCGGATCGAGTGTGTGTTTGGCTGCGGTTGCGCTGTATCCGCGTGTTGTAGTACGCTCACTGAAAAGATTTTGCGTGCTGTTGTGCTCGATGTAGCGTGGATGTTCGTTCGTCTGCAATGCCCACTTGTTGTGTGTCTGGATGCACAAGCGGCTATAGGACTTCCGAGAAACTTCTGGGCTCCACGTGATTCGGCTCTCTGTGCAGCGTAAGATCGCGCTATTCCCCGCCTTGACAAAAGGCTGTCGGACAAATTGCGAGTTTGCGATGTGCATTCTCATGCCGAGGACATCTTGAAAACGTAAAGGCATGTTGTCGACGGGAAAAAAGTCGAATACACTTGCGATAATGAACTGGAGTCTTCTGCAGGGAAGTGTGCCGAAAGTTCTTCCAATGTCCTCCCGTCGTATCTTGCGAAGCCGCAAAAAAAAAAAAAAAAAAAAAAAAAAAAAAAAAAAAAAAAAAAAAAAAAACAAGATTTCAGATCGAGGGAGAACGGTAGAAAAAAAATATGTTAGAAGCGTGTTAAAACACCCCGCGAGTCTGAAAACTGTGCGGATAACCCAGACTTCACTTCGGCAGCCTGTGCGCTCCGTTTGAGTGGTAGTGAAAGTGTTCGTATGCCGTCTGCGCGTTTTCGCAGCATTGACAGGTATAATGAAAACGGTAGTTTTGTGGCCTTTTAAGCTATAAACGGTCATGAGCGCACACTAGTCATTGAAAAATGCGTCATCGTCGCTGCAGATATGTCAGTGAGCGTTAGTGCGCATGGGCATGTTGCAAAGACATTTAGATATCACACTATCACAACGCTTTCATACCTGACAGAACTGCTCGCGCGTGTTGCCGCACTGAATGTGTGCCCAGGCTTCGTAAGAGTATGCGCAAGGCGCTACTATATGAAGAAAGAAGCAGCTGCTGTGAAGTATTAACCTAGAGTATCAGCTTGCATACTCTGTTCGAAGCTGAACCTCTCGAGCTCTAATGGCTCCTTTCCGCAACTTGCGCAGATGAGCCAGTGAAAAATTCGGTCCCGACTGGTTTTGATCGCTATCGAAGTGTGTCGTGACACATGCATAACTTAGTCATGCGCTTGCGAAGGTCGATTTCTGCAAATGCGCTGTGCCGCTTAGCCGATCTGCATGACAATTTTAAGCGATGTTTCCTAATCTTCCTGACGTTTCTTGGGCACTTAAAAGAAACGATAATGGGTTATGCGAAGGATGTGAGCACAACCCACTGCACAACTCGCGCGGCTCCGATGAAATTCTGTAGTTACGTATTTTGACAAGACCTACCAGAACCTTTCAAGTCTTCCCCTTTAGCTGAAAAACATAGTCAAAGCTGCTCGCTTTGTCATTGAAAAGTAGATTTAGACAATGAGCAACACTAATGCCTGTCGCGCTGAAGTTGATGAAAGCCGCAGCGTCCGCCGAGCACTGGGTGCCTGCTATATATAGTTCGCGCAACACAGAACACTATCTAACGCGCTTTCAAACATTCTTGCTAATGGGTTAAACCTTCACGATTACCTAAAGATAAAAACTAATCGTTCTCGTCGTTGCGTTTTCAAGCAACTCAATATTTGCGCGGATAGCAGCTGCATGCGCGACGCTCGCTCGCGCTTCGTCGTCTGCTAAGTAGAGCCTGTTGCGGCGGTAGCGCCACCTGGACCGGAAGCCGGTTTTGCGCCGCTTTCAGAGTATGGCGGAGGCGGAGAGTTTGGCAACTGAACAGGTTCTAGAAACGTTGGTTCGAGCATCCAACAGCGCAACAAGTTGGCATCTGGCTGCAGCCGATGGCGTCTTTCAAACTGCAAAAAGCTATACGAAGCCTGCGCTCACCTACAGCGCGCACGTGTGGCGGTGTTTCTACGCCCAATAATGGCGTCGTTTTCAGGCGCCAGAGCAAGAAGCGGAGGGGTCATCGGGGAAAACTGGTCACGTGTCGGGGCTGGTCCAATAGGGGAGCACAAAAGGGCGAAGAAGAGAGGAGAGACGCAGAGGGCGAGGAGGACATTCTCCCTTTCCTGTTTGGACAATGGTTTGCGCTACCTTTGAAAAATAGAGGGACCTTATGTAAGCCCACTCCCTCCTCTCCCTCCCCCATTTCATATAAGCGCGTGCGCTCGGTCGAGGAAGTCTCGCTTGAATTGTGCGGTCGCTCCGTCTGTTCCCGGTAGCTGCAGTTGTCTCGAAAGCCTCGCTACCTTCGCCGCAGACTCGCGTTGTCTCTCTGTAGCGGAAGCGGTAGCTCGGCGCCGACGCTTGGCTTCGACGGCCGAGTGAACGTAAACGGAAACTCGGTGTGCACCCCCAATGCTGCTTCGCATCCCCTCATGGTTCCCTTTAGTGGGAGATGGCGTAATTTTTTTTCCTCGTAAGCAGCGCAGTATTGAGCGTAGCTGGACAATAATATACTACGCTAATTCTCAGGACTAATTATGGCGCACATGACAGCATCAGACTACGTGAATACGTACAGCGAAGTCTCGCGGGTTCGATCCCGGCCGCGGCGGTCGCATTTCGATGGAGGCGAAATGGTAGAGGCCCGTGTAGTGTGCGATGTCAGTGCACGTTAAAGAACACCAGATGGTCGAAATTTCCGGAGTCCTCCACTACGGCGTCTCTCATAATCATATCGTGGTTTTGGGACGTTAAACCCCAGATATTATTATTATTACGTACAGCAAAATAATCGACTCCACATTCAAGATTCAAGGCTCTTCCGCTAGGCTGCGCGACATACCGGTTTTTGTTACTTTTTAAAACGATTTAAAAATATAGGTTCTATTTAGCTCGCTAAAAGAAGGCTTGAATCTGTCACTATAATTCATGATCTTTTCATTTCCACCAGAATCTAATCACACGTTCTGGCCACTTGTCGGTCCCTGTAAGTGCGGAGCATTTTAGGGGCCCGGGCTGTCGTATGCTGTCGTATGCTGTCGTCTCTTGCGTAACGCAGGCAAAACCACGTTTCAAAATTGTAATAAAGAGGAAGCAAGCAATAAATTGAAAGAGAGGAAAATAAAGGCAAGACATAGAAAGAAAATAGAAATAAATAGAAATAAAGACAGAAAAAAAGACAGAAACAAGTGGAAGAGAGAAAATGAAAGAAAGAGAAAATCGAAGAGAAACAAAGAAGGCTGCCCAGCTCCGCATTTCCTTCAGTCTTGGCACCACTAGTGCGAAGCGGCCTTAATTTGTTTTCTTTCATGTCGTGTTGCGAGATGCTCCCTCCCAAGTTTCTACTTCATAATTTCTTCCTACCGGAATATACTCTTTTTAACTATGTGAAGGGTTGCAGCAGATTACGCTGCGTGCAGAAAAGGAGAAGCGCGTGGGACGAAGACCGGCCCAGAAGACCACCCCACATTGTTTACCACGCTACATTGGGCGCCGTTGCGTTTGAAACGTGGTGGAGAGTCCGTTGATTGCCTCAGCCGGCTAAGTCACACGCATGAGCCAAAATTTGCTCACATGCGTAACTCTGACGACGTTTGGTAATTGAGTGCATCCAGTACCCTCTCGGAATAGAAAGTATGCGCAGCGCAAAGAAATGGAAAATAAAGGGAGAGACAGGAACGACGTAGACCAGCGTTAATTGCAATAGTTGAAGGTCAGCATCTGCCTTTTGTCGTTTCCGCTTTTCCCTTTAGTCTCCTTTTCTTTGCACCACGCATAGTTCGTATATAAGGGTTCAAGAAATACACCAGTTTATAAGGGCATCAAGAAATGCACCAATTTTCTCATGATTGGATTCTACTAGAACTCTTGAAGCTAAGGCCTGGATATGGAGACCAGTAATAAATATATTCTGTAGAAGAAGTTGTACTGTGCCGACTTCAGTGGACTTCTACTACACGCAATGCACCCTGGAACTGCACAAGAGGTTGGAAATTCTGCAATACGCCGGACATACTCTTGCAAATGCTTTGGGAATGCAATCATAGGCGTATCTACCGGGGGGGGGGGGGGGGGCAAGGGGGGAGCTAGCTTTCCAACTGAGACAAGTTAGAGGGGCGGAGCCCCCCCCCCCCCCCCCCCCATGTCAACAGTGGTCGCTGTCAGCTGCACGATAGGAAACTAACAACCGAGGCGAAGATTTCTAGCACAGCAATGACAATTATATAATGAAATTTGTCCTACGCTTGTGCTGTGAAGATTGTCCTCCGTGTCTCACGAACACGCACTGCAGGCTCTCTGTGGTAGAGGCCGCTTATGCGAGCATTTGCGCCTTTTGCTCCAGCACTTCAGAGCAGGCTACCACTGAGCAGGGACTGTATAACGTTAAATCACACTGTCATGCTTTTATTCTGCTGTGCCTCGCCTGAAATTTAAATAATCGACGACGCAAATACAGGCCGCAACCAGTAAACGTTTTATGGACCGATCAAATTTCTTCCCATTTAAGGAAATTAATTTTCTTTCACCGAAGAAAAAATCTATATAGCATCATCGCTGTTCATGCATGTTCAACCTGCCGTGAGTCTGAGTGGGCAGGAGTGTCGAATGTGTTAGTTTGGCCGAATCGGAAGCCCTAAAAAAGGTTTCTGCTTGAGTCTCCAATGAAACTGTTTAGTCTTGCTTATGATATGGTAACTTGCAGCGATCGCGGCCGCTTCCAACAAGGCGACGAATAAGGCAGTGTACTCGAGCACATTGGGAAGCTCAACTTTCAAGCTTGCCCCGAAACTTGATCTACCGGACCAGCGAGATGGTCAAGGTCCACGGTTTTTTGAACTAAGGAGACTTAATTAACAGCTGGGCTAGTTGGTCTTGATTCTCCTTGAACTGACTTTTACAGCGCAATACACAACTCGGACTGCAAAGAGGCACTCACGCGCAGCGCTGCTTGAACGTTCGATCTACCTCTTTCTCAGCAAGGATGAGTCCAAAGAGTTGTATACGCACACAAACTGCTCAACATCGTTATACTACAACTGAAAACAGGGTCATTCCACGCCAACTGTCCCAACCAGGGCGCTCGCCAAAAATCATTTTTTATGAAATAGCCTGAGAAAATTACACACATATAGACATTAGTTCTAAAGTATTTTCCCAAAATATTTTGGCCGACAAAAATTTTTTGCTCACGTGACCACAATTTGAAATTCATGACATGGTGGAAAACCACATACGAAAAAAAAATTCCGTATAAATCGACCATTTCGCGCATTCTTTGGAAAATTCCTTTCTTGCGTTTTTAGAGCATCGTGTTTTATTATAAGACAGTTCTTTAGGGTAGCTTTAAAATTTTCACTCTTTAGCGCGGAGACAAAAGTGAGTAAACTGTAGCGTTTTCGAGAATTTTTCTACAAAACACGACCATAGATAAATTGCATAAATTACTTCTCTCAAACTCCCCACAAAACGTATACTCTTATCACGGTAACGTTTAGGACAGCATAAAACGGCAAGTAACTTATAGTTTATAGGTTACATGGCTGTTACAACAATTTTATCTTTGTGTTTTCTTCATTTACCTCTCACATAAAGGTTACATTGACAGAAGCATGCCATTTTAAAAGCTAAAACACCGCGATAGGCATTGTAACCTCTAGATTGTAACTTATAAAAGCGCAGTGACTCATCCGTCAGGGGACCTACACTATGGAGTGGAAGTTTATTGGTCAATGTGTCAAATCGCGATCTTTCTTGTTCAAGGTTGGCTTTAGCAATTGAACAGTGGATAATCTATAAACAGAACGGGTATTAGGTAACAGCAGAAAAGAAAATACGAGTAGCAGCGATATTAGATTGCGGTATACTGTTGCAAGTGATGGTGGGGTATGAATTAAAACTGCAGTTCAATAAAGTGAGCCCACTTCACACGTAATTAAAGAAGTGGCATAAAATCCGAACAGACATGGGCACAACAACCGAAAAAATTCGAAGAATAATTCCGTGGAGCGAGAAAAATATGTTCCGAGACTCGCAATACAATTTATCCGAATTTTCTTATTGTCTGTTTAGTTTTCTTTTTGTCTTTTTTTCTCGCGAAAGTTAACTGGCCGTAATGTGCAGCAAACGTCAGGTCACAGCATTGCACCATACACGCTTAAGCGTCATAAATTTGCCAACACAGGAGAAAAAGATGCCGCTAAGTTCACAAAACAGCATGCGACGGCCGCTCCAGTGTGAGCGCATAGAGGGATGTGTGAGCTCGAGGTGATGGCGTGACTCACAAATGTGGCGTCTTACTGGCGCCGTTTCAACCAGTTTTAACCGCATCGAAGGAAGGACGGTGTCATCTCTCTGAGGCTTTGCACAGCTTGAGGTGTATGCCGGGAAGGGCATTCGAATGAGAGGCGGTTGGTGTGGTGTTTGAAGTCGCGCTTGTGCTGCTCTTGTTTCATAGATTTAACCAGGTTTTACGCTCCTCCTTTTGATGACGTGCGTTGCCTAATGGTGTTTTGTACGTGAGTGACGCGTACCTGGTGACACAGTAAGCAAGGAAGGAAGCAAACAGAAAGGGAGAAGGCAGGGAGGTTAACCAGAAAGACTTCCGGTTGGCTACCCTACACTGGGGGATTAGGGAAGGGGAATAGAAAGATGAGAGCACAGTAAGCAAACACACTGGCAAACGCGCGATCCGCCGCAAATCAGCCACGAGGCAATGCAACGGGGACATGTTCAGTGCGCTGCGCGTCCGTTGCAACGAGCTGCATTGCCGATTCTTCGCCTGTCTGAGACTGGCAATTATCGAACGTGTTCCATCCGTTGTTACGGTGGCCGAAGACAGCAGCCAATATGATCTACACGTAAGTAATGTTCTCTGTTTAGTGCATTATTTGCTTGTGTATCTGTGTTTATGTCACGCGCTTGCAAGAATTTACGCTCATGCTTACGCTACTGTAAGAGGTGGACCATGTCAGAAAAATAACTGATGTCATGTTTTATGCAATGCATTGTTATTGGCAGAATTCAGTTCGCGTTTGTCCTTACAAGGCGGGTGTTTGGGCGTATATTATCAAACATCCGACCAAGATCATTCGTTATCATTGCAGTTTATCTGAGAAGCATGAAGGACAGAAGTTTAGCCCTTCTTGCTGTCATCGTGTTGGTACCTTGAAATTGCTCGATGAAGCCTGCAATCACGGTGTGAATTATTGTTGCCAGCATCAACAAAGTGCCCCATATCAGCGCTGCCCAGAAGATTTCTGAGTGCGCACTAACTTGCTCCTCTGGGTTTTTTTTGTCACGACTTGGTCGCAGGTAGATGATATCTGTGTGTGTGTATGTGTGTGTGTGTGTGGGTGAGGGGGGGGGGAGTGAATGAGTGTTTTCGCGTGCGTGTGTGTGTATATGTGTGAACGCGCGTTTGTGTGTGCATGCGTGTGTGTGTATGTGCGTGTATGTGTGTGAGAGTGAGTGCGTCTGCGTGTGTGTGCATATGCGCGCGGACATTCGTGTGTGTGCGTACGTGTGTGGATATGTCTGCGCGCGCGTTTGTGTTGGTGTGCGTGTGTGTGAGTGGATGAGTGTGTTTGCGTGTGTGTACATATATGTACCCGCGCGTTTGTGTGTGTGTGTGTGTGTGTGTGTGTGTGTGTGTGTGTGTGTGTGTGTGTGTGTGTGCACGTGCGTGCGTGCGTGCGAGTGAGCGAGCGAGCGAGCGAACGAGTGGGTTTTCGAGTGCGTGTTTGGATACAAAAGGATATGTTACGCAAAAAACAATACGCTGTGGCTTAACTATATTTCAGATAGCATGAATGCCAGCAATCGTGCAAAGTAGGAGTCCGAAGGGGGGACATGGTTGGTGTGGTTGGTATGTCTTTCGATGTTCTTGGTTCTGTGGCGATATGAATCTGTTCTCTTAGAATAAGGTAATTTTTGTTGTTGTTCTAGTTCTGTTCTATGGTGAAAGCAACGGGCCATCGTGGTTAGAAAAGCTGAATCGGTATACATGTTATGTAACTGTCATAGCCGGAATGTTTGAAGGTACGTAGACAGCAGCAATGTATCTTTTTTCTTTTCTTGCCATATTCATTGTCTTGCGTTGAAACTGTTTAGAGCATACATCCTTCCCAAGGCATGCTGCGAGGATCTCCAGGCAGCTGGAAACTTCCCGACGCCGATATGACTTACGTTCCGTGCAGCCCAGAATATGAACTGCCACGTGGAATGTACTCCTTGAGGAAAACAATTAGGTAGGAACATATTAAATCTCCACGTGAAATGCTAAGTATGGTCACTGAAAAACCTTGGTTCGCCGTGGTGGAGCAGTGGGTATGGTGCTGGGCTGCTGACCCGAAGCTCGCGGGTTCGATTCTGGCCGCAGCGGTCACATTTTCATGGCGGCGAAATGGTAGAGGCCCGTGTACTCTGCGATATCAGTACGTTAAAGAACACCAGATGGTCAAAATTTCCCGAGCCCTCCACTACGGCGCCTCGCATAATCAAATCGTGGTTTTGGGACGTGAAACATCAGATACTATTACGAAAAATGTTGATTTTACAATTTCTGTTTCTAATCACCTGGTGCCGTGTTTCTGCGACGAAACTGTCTCTTACATTATAGTTTGCTGACTCTTGTGCTAAAGAGAAGCAAATTACATGTGGGATTAACGTACTTTTTCAGTTCAGAATTTTTGTTTTCGGATAAACGTATTGCACAGGATATTAGATTTTAGGAGCGCTTATGTATTGGTCAAGTGACACCCCCTTCTTTTTTTTGGGGGGGGGGGGGGGGAGGGGGGGTTAGTATATGTCTTACATTGCATGTTATCAGCAGTTGTGCGCAATGTGGCAGTAACCGTTGCCATAGTGTAAAACAACTGTACTCTTCTTTTAGGATCCACTGTCCAGCGAGGAGATTGCGGAATCAGCAACTGATATATTGTCTGAAGAAACATGATTGTGCGTGCATCAAGAGAAGGTTTTACCGCAGGTCCTGACCACCTGCTTCTGTAAATTTTTGCTGACCACAGGTGAAAGCAAGGAGAAACGCTTTGAATACCGGTGGCCTTCTATCAGCTAGGCAATCCCTGAACCAATATTGAAAAAGTATTCAATAAACTTATGTGTATTGATGACTATCACGCAACTTTGATGCCTTTTGCTTTGAAGGTATGAAAGCAATAAAATCTGCATTCTTTTAGAATGGTTCACGTTTTTTCTCCTACAACTCCTTATGCACATCAATTTTTGTACAAAGCTTGATTTGGTCTTCTTTTTAAATTTTTCTTTAACATTACCTTTCGTTTAGGTACATGGTCTTGTACGCCTTCACAAGCTGTGTTCTACAGCACAAGCTCAGGAAACTCGAGCAATGCCCCTACATTGCAAAAGTTGTCATCACTATCAATTTCGTGTTTTGCACCCACGCAAAAAAAAAAAAAAAAAAGAGAACTGATATTTAAAAAAAAATGCAATTACGTGTGATATTGTGGGCAAAGGCTTCCCCTTTTCAAACTGTGCCACAGATGCCTGTTGAACCATTAAAAAGCATATCACCTGAACAAAATAAAGGAAGTGCATTTGGGTCACAGCAAAGGAGAAAGTAGGAGGAGTTGCACGTGTATTGTTATATATGCTGCACGTATGTGTTAATGGTTTGAGTGAGTTAGTAGCATTACAGAAATGCAAACATTCCACGCACAGCCCAAGCGACAAAAGTAAAGGACTGAAAATCACCCCTCTTTTTGGCTGCCGTCTCGGTTTTATCGTCCTGCTTATGCGCAACGTGCCAGCAGGTATGGTATGCCGCACACATGAGTAAACTTAAGGAGAAGCACGATTCTGATCACACGTTATTTGCAGGGGGGCTCCATTCAGTGTAACCGCTCTACCTATGCTCCACCAACCCAGGTGTCGTCAAACAAAGGGTATGTGCCTCTTTTTTCTTCCGATCTTCTTTCTTCGACACATTCCGGAACAGTTGCTCCGCGCATGATCGGCCCAGCCAAGTGTCGCCTAGCAAAAGAAGCGTGCGCACGCCTAATCTTACGTACTTTCTTCTGCGCCTTTATTATGCTCTGTACACATATGTACACAGAGTGACGAGAACGTTCACGGAGCATGTCATGTGGCCTGCCCCTTTCTGAATACACACGCTGGAGCTTTGGAATAATTCTGGGACATGTCTGCTTAGAGCACGACAGTTGCGGTGTCTGTGGCAAGAGATGTACGTTTTCCTCATCCCACGAAAAAACAGAAAACAATGTCCTTTGGAGTTGGCTTAGAACTCGCATGCATCATAACGTCACACCTTCCACCACAAGCATCGAGTCGTTCAAATGGGGTCTGCCCATAAACGAGCAATTAAGAAGATCAGGTGATTGACAGATATTCTTAATTATGAGTTGTGCCATGTGTGTCAGACAAGTATCCTCTCTTGATCCAATTACGTAAAAGATTAAGCATTACAATTTGCATGTAGACGGCTATTAAAACCGCACAAGAAATTGCGGAAAAAAAACACGAGGCATGCGCAGCAAGAAGTCCGAAAGAGTGGAAAGCCGTGCTTCCGTTGCTGCGGCACACCTGGCTGATCAATGCATGCGATGAGCGTAACCTCCTGGAATGCGTCGAAGAAAGAAGAGCGAAGGAAAGAAGAGGCGCAGAGCGGTGGCCGTATAAAATCTCCTGCCAGCCGTTTTGTGTGAACAGTATACTGTGTACTGTGCAATGTAACCTCTATTTTTACGTGAGAACGCTCGATATTGTGAACCGGTGCTAAAGGTTATTTCTGTGAAGTAAGTTTGTGCATTTTTAATAAAGGTTAATTGTGCAAAGGTTACTATAGTCGGTGACAACCTAAGAATAAATATAAGCCCCGCCCTCGAGGCCGCATTGCTCATATTTTGCATGCCTCCGCGCTACAAACGAAGTAGTTCCTAAACAATGGAAATTATTTTCACGCATATAAACCTTATTTTCCGATACTGCACTGCTATTGAAGTAAAGAAAGCAAAGCTAGATAAAAAAAAGTGAACGCACGGCGTTCGGCGTCAGCTTAACAATATATCTGTTGTTTAAATCGCACCCTCCGCCGCGGTCATCTCAGAGTCTACGAAAAAGTAATGTGCGTCTCAAAGGCGACGTTTCTGCGCAGCGCCTATTATGGTATTAAAACAAAGAATGCCACATATAACGTATAAATTAATATAAAGGAACCATTTCTTTACGGTTTCTCAAAACGACACAGGGACATTAATAAATTTTAATACAGTCGCTCGCAATTTTTTTTCTTTTTACGAAAATTTCGCCACGAGTTTTCTTCATTGTCTGCAGTAACTATGGCAACAACGACTCAAAGTGAAGAATAGCGAAGTGTTCTGAGACTGCCTTCGCGAATTTCGATTCTTGTGTTGCCGTGAATACCATATTTGCGTATGGAGTTGCCGTGGTTGTCGTCGTGTTTGAGGTAAACGACAAGGCTTCATTTGACGTCGCTACAACGAAATAAAAGCGCGTGACACTCATGGTGCTTAACTGTGCGGGTCATTGGATACGCTGCCGTTAAGTTCACGCCAAGACGATGTACGCGGCTAAAGTGGCAGTGACTAAAAGCTTTACGTGAGATTTTTTCTGGATTCGAGAACTTACACTGGCGCTGCCACGACTCCTTCAGCCCTTGAACGTTCAACTTTTTCATTTATTTATTATTTATTTATTACATACCTGCATCGCCCCAGTGGGCATTACAGCAGGGGGGCCCAGTTTTACCTTGTATGCATATGTGTCACTGCGCAAAGGTGTGCGTATATATATATATATTATATATATGTATTGCGAAGAGGCTGTCTTCGATTGCCGTGAGACAAACAGGAAAAGGAGATACGCTTCTAAAAGATACCGTTTATTTTTTATTTGCCAACGTGTCAATCGGGGATCGATCTTTATCAAGGAAAAATTTACGAAGCTTCGATGCCCTTTTATAGCACGGTCCTCCAAGCAGGGAGACAGAGAAAAAAAGGAGAACACAGAAAATAAAAATAGAAAATGTAAATATGAAAAATTGAGTAGCCAAAAGACCATACAAAAAAAGACGTGCATCACAAGAAGGGCAAGCATTTAAAAGAAACTACGGACTATAAGCTTCGCGAGAGTCCACTGCAGTTGAAGATAAACAAATTATCACTGATTAATATATGCACACAATACACACAAAATACAGAAAACGCAAGTTAGACAAAAGCAGAATTCTAATGTGATATCGTGAACTATGATGCAACGCCATCATAAACAAAAGCTGTTTTTTTTTTACTCAATGATAGTTTTAGCGGCGTTACTTCAGTTGCGATCGCGATCTATGCAATCGAAAGTTCCTGCGTCACAGCGATATTATGTAACGCGCATCATTCTTTGCTCTTCGTAGACAACGATTATCTCGCACGGCGTTTTTCATGCAAGGCGTTCGTGCATCGAGCGTGAGAAGACTTACGCGACGGGCACTTCAACCTAGCACATCATTCTGGGCTGGAGGCACACGTCACATAATCACACATGCACCGGATGACCACAATTATCTCCTTAAAATGCACACACCACAGCATGTTCTCCACACCTGGTTTGTTTACTTTCGCACTGTGTTGCGCTAACGGGTTATAATGGTCGCTCTTTCTCTTTCGCTTCGTCCGCACATACCCCATGCATAGAGACGCACAGCACCGCGTATTGCGCAATAGATCACCAAGATTCTCACGTTGCGAGCTCGAAGTAACACACGCACACACATGTGGCAACGCTAATGCTATGGCTTTTGCAGACGGTAATCGAGCACAGACGCGGACATTCCGACTCACAGCACACGAGTGAACGCGACAATCGCCATTATGGTGACACTCAGGCGATATGCTTGGTGCATCCGAGCGATGGAAGAAACACAGATGCAACTTGACGCTGCCGAAACGACGGAACGCGATAGAGCGTCCGAGCTGCTAGCTGCCGCTTCGGTGCACTTCAAACGCGGCACAGTCACATGCTTCTACTGCATCGAATGACGACCGTCGACGATGATGCTGCGTACGAGCGGATAACACTAGGAAAGAGCTTCTTCTGGAAGAAAAACACCACAGAAAATTCGAATCAACGGCTCTCGGTCTCGGTGCTGTGGTACCTCGCCTCTCGTCGCGGACGGCGCCATGTTGCACTTTTCATTGGTTCGTCTTAACCGTTACGTCATGATAAAGAGCGGCCGTAGTTGGACGCGCATGATACAAATGGACAGCGGTACAGTTTACTTTTTATTCTTAGCTTGTCACCGACTATAGATAACTTCTATTTTATAAGTACACAAATTTGTGAAATTGTGCACCTTTAGTAAACGTTACCGTGCTTAGAGTGACTATTTACAAATATATTTGCTTTACCTGTGTGCAGCGCATAGGCTCTAAAATAAAATCCTGGGGCGCTATGCAGGATGACCCGAGCTTGGCGAAACTCGGCATCTTTCCGAGCTTTGGCGACACCCCCTTTTGAACGAGCCAACAGTACGAAAAGGTCAGATCCACCAATCAGCGCGCGCTGCGTTCCATTGGTTACGATGGAACGCGGCGTCACGTCAAGGACGGTCGACAAAAATTGGGGGGTGTTTTCAAACCAGAGGCATCTTCTTTCATTTGTTTGTCGTTCCACTGAGTGCAGAAGTGCACCCATGCAATAAAAGTGCCAGAAAGGTTTACTGATGATATTTTTTTTAAAGGCAGGGGCTGTTTAAATTCGTTTTGAAGCTTTTAATGTCTGTACTAAGTATCCTTGAGAATAATTAGCACGGTGGCCTCTGAGATTAGTTCCGGCCGAGCACCTTACAATATCGCGACCGTAGCTAAACCCGAGGCCACGTGTACAAACATCATGGCCAGCCTGCACATTCTTGCGCGTTGCTCGACTGGCGCGCGCCCTCTTCATCCCTTCATGGTGTGCTCGCTGCCCGAGGACGTGCGCCCGGCTGATTAGCTAAGTGGCTGGGCGGTACACCTAGCTAAATAAGTCAAGAGATGCTATGAACAAGCTAATTAAGCCAAGGCATGCTAAGATCGAGCTAATGAAGCCATACCTTACTAAGACCATGCTAATGAAGCCATGTAAAGCTATGACCGTGCTAATACGAGGCTTATTAACGCGACGTTAATTAGAAGCACGCTAAGTAAACTCATCCTAATTAGACCTTAATAATATGATGCTAATCAAGATCATGCGAATTAGGTTTATGTTAATTAGCTGCATACTAATCAAGATCATGCTAATTGCACCCGAGGTAATTATTGTGTAGCGATGCATTGGAACCTAGCAATGGGTTGCACTCTTGAGAGCCTTCTAGTGGGTCATCTGCAAAAAGGACGCCGCTCGCGCTGAGAGTTCGTGCCTGGCCGTGACTGTCGCCATTACGCAGTATCTCAGAGTACCGGCAAATAAACGCCATAACAAATTGGTGGAGAGTGCTGTGCTCCCATTCGATGCCTGTGGAGCTTCGGTCTCGTACCCTACCATCTACCATGCCCCAAGACGCTTCTCAGCAAACGCCTCCCCCCCATGCCACCCCCCTTGTCCCGGTGCCCCACGCATCCGCGATCCACCCATCTTCACTGGCGCCGATGGCACCGACGTGGAGGACTGGCTCGCACTATACGAGCGCGTGAGCGTCCCCAACAAATAGGACGACGACGGCAAGTTGACCAACTTGGTCTTCTACCTTGCGGGAGTAGCAGGTTTGTGGTACAACAACCACGCGTCCGATTTTGGGACTTGGTCCGATTTCAAGACCGCCGTCATCAACGTTTTTGGACGCCCTGCCGTTCGTAAGCTGAAAGCCGAACAGCGCTTACGCGAACGTGCTCAGCAGGCCGGTGAGTCATTCACCAGTTACATCGAGGATGTCCTCGACTTGTGCAAGAAAGCCAACGAAACCATGTCTGAGTCTGACAAGATCCGGAACGTCATGAAGGGTATTGACGACGACGCTTTCACCATGCTGCTCGCCAAAAACCCTGCCACAGTGGCTGAAGTCATAACGCTCTGCCAGAGCTACGAGGAGCTCCGCCGGCAGCGTTCAATGACCCGTCGCTCCCCTTCACGAGATGCAGAGCTCGCTGGCTTGGTGGCCACCTCTGACCAGGCGGCGTTGCTGCCAGAGCTCAAGTCATTCATCCGGGAGGAAATCGCACGGCAGTTCTCTCTCCTGGCCTTTGCCCACCCGCCGGCCGTTCAGCAATCGGCGACCACCCTTCTTCCTCCCCTCCGCCGAGCGATTGAGCAGGAAATTTCGGAGGTCATACCAGCGTACCACCAACAACCTCCGGCTCCTGCGCCTCAGAGTTACGCTCAAGTTGTCGCCAGGCCGCCTCAAGTACTTCCGGCGGCCGCACCTCTGACTTACGCCGAAGCCGCCGCTCGACCTCCGTCCACCGAAGCGGGTGTGCAGGCTACGTATGCTGACGTCGTCCCTAGGCCTCGACTTCAGCCCACCATCCAGTCATTCCAGCCGCCGTTCCGTCCGTCAGGTCTTGGGACATGGGCGCGACCTACCTCGGCGAACAGATGGCGCACACCCGACAACCGGCCCATCTGCTTTGCATGCGGATACGCCGGTCACGTGGCACGTTACTGCTTTCGCGTGCAGCCGCCTCCTGTCACGTCACCTGGCGCTGACCAGCTGAGCCGTCCCTTTCACGACCCACCCCCCGTCTATGCCACCGACGTCGCGCCCAGCTCTGTCTCCTCGCAGGTCCCCGTCGCCACGACGCCGATCCCTGTCACCCATGCGGCCAAGTTCGGCCGCTCAAGAGCAGGAAAACTAGTCGTCGCAGTCCACGAGGCAAGGGCTGCGACGCTATCGAACTGTGAAAGCCCTCAGAGAAATCCATCGAATGTCGTTGACGTGTTTGTGGACGGTGTTCGCGCATCTGCCCTTATCGATACTGGAGCTGCCGTATCCGTTATGGACGCAAAACTTTGCCGCTTACTCCGAAAAGTGACGACGCCACTTTCTGGGATGTCCCTCCGTACCGCTAGTTCGCAGAGTATTCATCCTACAGAAGTGTGCACAGCTCGCGTCGTCATTCAGGACGTTCTATATGTCGTCGAGTTCATCATCCTTACTGCATGCTCCCACGACGTCATCCTGGGATGGGACTTTCTCTCCCGCCGCGACGCCGTCATTCATTGTGCCTCCGCCGAAATTGAACTCTCACCGTTCGCACATTTGACGCCAGTAGATAGTCCCTCGGCACTGAGCAAGATCCTCGTCAAAGACGATACGACAGTGCCTCCAAGCTCGTCAACGGCTGTGTCGGTCTACTGCGCCGGTCTCTCCGACACAGTTGCACTCGTTTCGCCATCTGACCGTGGTTGCAGTAGGAAAGGGTTGCTGGTACCTTTCGCGACCGTGCAAGTAACTCAGGGCAACACCGCTATTTTTGTGACCAACCCATTCCCGCACATTGTTACGTTGGTTCGAGGGGAATGTCTCGGCAGAGTGGAACCCGTCGACGACGCACAAGTCCTGGACGTACCCGGTGACTCGCACTGTCCCAGTTCCCGTACCATCAGTGCTGTTTCCACGTCTGAACCGTCATCTGCTGATGTATTTGGCAACTCCATCGCTGACAACCTTACGTCGGTCCAGCGTTCCCAGCTTCTGGGCCTATTGCAAGAATTTCGATCTTCTTTCGATGTCGGGCAAACTTCTCTCGGTCGCACGTCCGCTGTTACACATCGCATCGACACTGGCGCCCAACCACCGTTACGCCAACGTCCATATCGCGTGTCGCCTGCCGAACGTCGGGTAATTAATGAGCAAGTAGACGATATGCTCCGACGCGACGTAATTCGGCCCTCGGACAGCCCATGGGCGTCTCCTGTTGTTCTCGTTGCGAAGAAGGACGGTTCTGTGCGGTTCTGTGTGGACTACCGACGACTCAATAAGATCACTCGCAAGGATGTTTATCCACTACCGCGCATCGACGACGCGATTGACAGCCTTCACGGAGCAGAATTCTTTTCTTCTCTCGATTTGCGCTCGGGGTACTGGCAAGTACCCATGGCTGACGACGCTCGACCGAAGACAGCCTTTGTCACTCCCGACGGCTTGTACGAGTTCAACGTCATGCCGTTTGGTCTGTGTAATGCGCCCGCGACCTTTGAGCGCATGATGGACACCGTTCTGCGCAACTTGAAATGGCACACGTGCTTGTGTTACCTGGACGACGTCGTTGTTTTCGCTCCGGATTTCTCCACGCATCTCCAACGTCTGAAAGAAGTTTTCACACGTGTGAGCAACGCCGGCCTCCAACTAAATCTGAAGAAGTGCCGATTTGCAGCACGGCAGCTGACAATACTCGGCTACGTCGTGTCCAAGGACGGAATTCTCCCCGATCCAGCCAAGCTTCGGGCCGTGACCGAGTTCCCAAAGCCGACGACCGTCAAGGAACTGCGCAGTTTCGTAGGACTGTGTTCCTACTTTCGGCGCTTCATTCGAAACTTCGCGACGATCATATCACCACTGACGAAGCTCCTTGGAAGTAACGGGCCCCTTAATTCGTGGTCATCCGAGTGCGACGACGCGTTCGCCAAGCTCCGCCATTTGTTGACGTCTCCTCCCATACTACGCCACTACGACCCTACGGCTCCAACGGAGGTGCACACAGACGCCAGCGGTGTAGGCCTCGGCGCTGTCCTGGCGCAGCGCAAACCCGGATTCCCCGAATATGTCGTGGCATACGCAAGCCGTACGCTCGCGAGAGCCGAGACAAATTACACCGTCACGGAAAAAGAGTGCCTGGCGATCGTCTGGGCCCTTACAAAGTTTCGACCCTATTTGTATGGTCGCCCATTTGATGTCGTCACCGACCGTCACGCACTATGCTGGCTGTCGTCATTGAAGGATCCCTCAGGCCGTCTCGCCCGCTGGGCTCTTCGCCTGCAAGACTACGACATCCGCGTGCTGTACCGCAACGGACGCAAGCATGCTGACGCCGACGCCCTCTCGCGCTCCCCTCTGCCTGACGACAAAGCCCCCTGCTCAGTATCTTCCATTGCTGTTTCTGTCCTCGATGCTCACGTCATCGCTACCGAACAGCGCAAGGATAATTGGATCGCCCCGCTGATCGACTTGCTCTCTGATCCGTCCGCAACACCATCCACTCGCGCCTTGCGTCGTCAAGCTCACCATTTCGCCATACGTGACGGCCTGCTGCATCGACGCAATTACAACGCCGACGGCCGGCAGTGGCTACTCGTGATACCCCGCAGTCTGCGGTCGGAAATATGTGAGTCATTCCACTCTGATCCACAATGCGCGCACTCTGGGGTGTCCAAAACTTACCACCGCATTCGACAACGCTACTTCTGGCGAGGGATGTTCCGCTACGTGCAGAAGTTCGTTCGCTCCTGCCTCGACTGCCAACGCCGCAAACCGTCAACACACATGTTCCCAGCCGGTCTACAACCGTTACCTTGCCCTGACCGTCCGTTCGGGCGCGTGGGTATCGATTTGTATGGACCACTTCCTCTGACGTCGGCTGGTAACCGCTGGGCCATCGTCGCCCTAGACCATCTGACGCGATACGCCGAAACCGCCGCCCTCCCTGCGGCTACTGCGCGCGATGTTGCCTCCTTCCTGCTGCACCGATTCATACTGCGTCACGGTCCACCCCAGGAGCTTCTCAGCGATCGAGGCCGTGTCTTCCTGTCGGAAGTCGTCGAAGCCATCCTGACGGAGTGCCATTCTGTCCACCGCAAAACTGCTGCTTACCACCCGCAGACGAATGGCCTCACCGAACGCTTTAACCGCACCCTCGGCGACATGCTTTCGATGTACGTCGCCGCCGACCACACGAATTGGGATGCTATACTGCCCTTCATCACCTACGCTTACAATACCGCCCGTCAGAGCACTACTGGTTTTTCACCCTTCTTCTTGCTATACGGACGGCACCCGTCGCACACCATCGACACGATACTCCCGTACACGCCGGACCCATCTGAGTGTGCCCCTATTTCCGACACAGCCAGGCTTGCTGAAGAGTGTCGCGAGCTCGCCAAGACCTTCACGACGAATGAACAAGAGCGGCAGAAGGGTATTCGTGATGGTTCCGCCACTTCTGAGCCCACGTTCCTCCCTGGGGCGCTCGTATGGCTCTCGGTCCCGACCTCCGCAGCTGGCCTCTTCAAAACTACTGCCGAAATACGAAGGCCCCTACCGTGTCATCGAGCGCACATCTCCGGTCAACTACGTGATCGAACCCATCGAACAATCTTCGGACATGCGCCGTCGAGGGCGCGACATTGTCAACGTGGAGCGCCTGAAGGCCTACTATGACCCGCTCGTAGTGACAAGCTGTTAGGTCGCCCGGCGGCTCCCTTTTCGTCCCCGGGGTAATTGTAGCGATGCATTGGAACCTAGCAATGGGTTGCACTCTTGAGAGCCTTCTAGTGGGTCATCTGCAAAAAGGACGCCGCTCGCGCTGAGAGTTCGTGCCTGGCCGTGACTGTCGCCATTACGCAGTATCTCAGAGTACCGGCAAATAAACGCCATAACAATTGTCGTTTTAATTAAAACCTTTCCAATCAAGACAAACCTGTTCAACATTTTGGTAATTAGGTCCTGCCTAATTAGTATAACCAAAATTAACACGGAGCTGATGCGTTCTTTACTTCGAAGCGTATACCGAGCAGACTGAGTAGACGACCGACTTAAAACGCTGGAAGAAGCTAGGTGATCACAAGCTCCTCTTGGCTAGCTAGCCTTGCACAAGTAGTAAAGGCTGACCAAATTATTTTATATGCAGAGAAGCTGCTGCTTAGCGTCCACCGCATGAAACCTTTGACAGTCACACCGGCACCATGACAGTCACGAGTTGA
Organism: Rhipicephalus appendiculatus; assembly: GCA_030522465.1. Classification (NCBI taxonomy): domain Eukaryota; kingdom Metazoa; phylum Arthropoda; class Arachnida; order Ixodida; family Ixodidae; genus Rhipicephalus; species Rhipicephalus appendiculatus. The sequence goes on from JALIZH010015633.1 coordinate 52,171, forward strand.
ACTGGGGCCTTCTCCGAATCAACGAGTTTGTACCCGAGTTCACGCGTCAATCAGTTTGATTGACAGACGCCCGCGGCGAAGATCGGGTCCACCCACCGCGTTTGCGCTTTCCAAGGAGCAGTGCTCACGCCGCAACGCCAGCGAGCGGTACGATTCATCTATCAGCTTTATCGCGCAGACTGTGCATACACGCACGAAGAAATAAAGGTTATATCATCACGTGACTGCGATGTCTCGCATTCAATTTCACCGCGCTCACGACGTACCACTCACAGCCGCGTTGCCGCAATGATGCGAGCGCCCCTTAGACAACCTGTCCGTATATTTATCCGCAATATTTGATAGAAGCGAAACGAGCTGCACGAGAGTGCAGCGTGTGCACCCTTGTTGCCCTCGAGAGTGGAAATTTCCATGCTGCGGGTGGAACGAAAGAACATGCCCGAAAGTGGAAGAACGCCCACGAACACGCCTGTGGGAGGCGCAATGCTGAGTTGGCAAAAAGATAGCGCGACAATCACGCTGACGTCGCTGCACTGTTGAAATGTGGGCTGAGTGGCGGCGCTGACGTGTTCGCACGTGTGTTTCTTTGATTACCGCCGCAGATGCCCCACATGCGTTTTTGACGCCACGCTTGTTCATGTAGCCGTTTTTGTCAATGCTGCTATCACGCGCTCCGCTCTGTCTTTGTGCCATGACCGCCGCAGTGCGAGCTCGGAGCAAACTCATGTGCCCGAGAAGCTCGGGCCATCCTGCATAGCACCCCTGTACTTGGGAAAAACGCCACTTTGGTCTATGTTGAGACGTCTGTAGCACCCTAAGGTGGTCCAAGAAAAAATCAGGAAAAAAGCGCATACGATTGAGAATTATAGCGACTTTGTTTACAGAAAGTTTCATCGAAGTCATTTTTGTTTTAATGGAGAAAAACATTTTTGAAGTTTAGTCCCACCATTGCATTGTTTTACTATGGGGCAATACAAGCCAACTGAATTTGCTGAATAAAAAAGAGTGGTAGTGTATTCACAACACGCGGTTCTAAGTTCTTTTTGTTAGTATTCTATTTTGTATACTACATATCAAGGTGAATAACAGTGCGAATGGATTATATGCCACTATGCCCCCCAACAATGAATCGCGTTACTTATCCCGTGGGGCTATGAGAATCAAGTGGCGTCAAAATACATGTCTGAACGTCCATGTAGATCGGATGGAGGAGGCCTGAGCGTGGCCATCTATAGCTGATCCACACAAAGTTCATCTATGTATTCCGCAAGGAACGGCGCACGATATGACCACGCACCGCGCATTCACGCCTACCGTACGTCGTTCGCGACTCTACGAGCGGAGTATGTCAAGCTGTTTTTCACAGCTTGATTTGGCTGGTTGCAGGCATCAGATTTTGGTTATAGTAGGATTTGTCAGTCTGGTAACATGCACTGTTTTACAGCTATTATGAGATGACAACATCACATTTTTATGGCGTAGTCGTCGGCCGCCGCCTCCGCTGTGCGCCAAAGCAATAAGTAACGCTATTGATAATTGGGAGCATAGTGGCATATAATCCATTCGCATTGTTATATTTTTATCTCTGTTTATTGTCACCTAGATATGTAGTATACAAAATAGAATACTAACAAAAAGAACTTAGAGACATGTGTTGTGAATACACTACCACTCTTTTTTATTAAGCAAATTCAGTTGGCTTGTTATTGCCCCATAGTAAAACAATGCAATGGTGGGACTAAACTTCAAAAATGTTTTTCTCCATTAAAACAAAAATGACTTCGATGAAACTTTCTGTAAACAAAGTCGCTATGATTCTGAATCGTGTGCATTTTTTTTCCTGATTTTTTTCTTGGACCACCTTAGGGTGCTACAGACGTCTCAACATAGACCAGAGTGGCGTTTTTTCCAAGTTCAGGATTTTATTTTAGAACCTATGCGCTGCACACAGGTAAAACAAATATATTCGTAAATAGTACGTTTTGAGGAGAGTTTGATAGAAGTAATTTATGCATTTTATCTATGGCCATCTTTTGTAAAAAAAAATTCTCGAAAACGCTACAGTTTACTCAATTTTGTCAACGCGGTAAAGAGTGAAAATTTTAAAGCGATTATAAAGAACTGTCTTATAATAAAACACGATGCTCTAAAAACGCAAGAAAGCTAGTGTTGAAAGAATGTACAAAATGGTCGATTTGTAGAGAATTTTTTTTTCCTACCTGGTTTTCCACCATTTCATGAACTTCAAGTGGTGGTGACGTGAGCAAAAAATTTTTGCCGACCAAAATATTTTGGGAAAATACTTCAGAACTAATGTCTATAGGTGTGTAATTTTCTCAAACATTTTGATAGAAATTGATTTTTGGCGAGCGCCCTGGTTGGGACAGTTGGCATGGAATGACCCAACATTTAGTATACGCATATGAATCCACGTCGCCAGCTGCTATAAATAGCCGCTGCCAATGAAATCGGCGGGCAGCCTTCTTGAATTGTGTTAAGAAGGAGGCACTGTCCGGCTATTCCAAAAAAGTTTAGCTATCGTTCAGCATTTGAATGCGCTGTTTAATGTTCACACGTCATCCTTACGTCACGACATTTCACCGACATTTCACAGATTTGTGACGTCGTGTAACAAGCAGCCAATTTTATGGCACACCGAAATGAAAGACGAATAACCAATGGCCAACAATATCCCGTACTGAAATGATCTATTCCCTTGCTTTTTGCGTAGTTGTACATAAGTGCTCATTACACGCTGGATAATTTTCGCGTCACTTGTTGCATTGGGTTACGAGCGGGTGCTGTGTTCACGACTCCGAAAATTTTGACCAATTATAAACAAGCTAGCGACCAATGCGAAAGTAAACTATTCGGGGTAGTTTGACGTAATAATCGCCCACACTATTTTCTAGGAATATTTGTGAATGCACCATTTGCAATGGCATATTTAGGTGGAGGTGCCGGATGGTCCTCCAAGCAATGTTGTAAATATTAATTCAATAGTAGGAGCATATTAATAACGCGCTAGAAATACTATTTTGACTAGGAGCAAACAAGGCAAAATATAGCAATATAGGCAAACATGAATATGTGCACGAAAGTGTAGTACTTATTACGAAAAATAAAAGGTGCAGCCATAGTAACCTATATTAAAAAGCAATTATATTAGTGAGCAGCGTTTGGAAATTAACGAAATTTCATTGAATGATAGAAATCCATACTACTGGGAAGGCAGGCATCGACATAATGGTATTCATGCATAAAGTTGTGTGGCTGCCGTATAAAAAGTGTTGCCTGTAATACTATAACGTGCATAAACGAAGGAATTGTAAACTTAAGGGCTCGTTTGCTTTGTTAAACATAGTATTAATGAGAACTAACAGACAAAGATGCCAAGGAAAGTATAGGGGAAGCTATTACAAGTAATTGTAATGTAAATGTGAAGAAATGAAAGTGGGCGAAAAAGATAACTTGCCACCGGCAGGATCCGAACCTGCGACCTTCGAATAACGCGTCCGATGCTCTACCACTGAGCTACGCTGGCGGTCATCTCCCCGTCCACTTTATGGGGTATATATGTGTACTTAAACGTGGGAGCGTCAGTGAGCGCCGCCTGTTGCCATTACGGCGAGTGTGGAACACTCTTTTTTTGCCTGTAGGCGTCACGTAGTACGTGATCTTATTACGAGAGGGCAGCTGACCAGTAATCCCTCGCATACCACCTGAAGGCATCAAGTCTGCCAGAACGAGACCCTCATTATGAATAAAGGAAGGAATTGTAAACTTAAGGGCTCGTTTGCTTTATTAAACATAGTATTAATGAGAACTAACAGACAAAGATGCCAAGGAAAGTATAGGGGAAGCTATTAGAAGTAATTGTAATGTAAATGTGAAGAAATGAAAGTGGACGAAAAGATAACTTGCCACCGGCAGGATCCGAACCTGCGACCTTCGAATAACGCGTCCGATGTTCTACCACTGAGCTACGGTGGCGGTCATCTCCCCGTCCACTTTATGGGGTATATATGTGTACTTAAACGTGGGAGCGTCAGTCAGCGCCGCCTGTTGCCATTACGGCGAGTGTGGAACACTCTTTTTTTGCCTGTAGGCGTCACGTAGTACGTGATCTTATTACGAGAGGGCAGCTGACCAGTAATCCCTCGCATACCACCTGAAGGCATCAAGTCTGCCAGAACGAGACCCTCGTTATGAATGAAGGAAGGAATTGTAAACTTAAGGGCTCGTTTGCTTTGTTAAACATAGTATTAACGAGAACTAACAGACAAAGATGCCAAGGAAAGTATAGGGGAAGCTATTAGAAGTAATTGTAATGTAAATGTGAAGAAATGAAAGTGGACGAAAAGATAACTTGCCACCGGCAGGATCCGAACCTGCGACCTTCGAATAACGCGTCCGATGCTCTACCACTGAGCTACGGTGGCGGTCATCTCCCCGTCCACTTTATGGGGTATATATGTGTACTTAAACGTGGGAGCGTCAGTCAGCGCCGCCTGTTGCCATTACGGCGAGTGTGGAACACTCTTTTTTTGCCTGTAGGCGTCACGTAGTACGTGATCTTATTACGAGAGGGCAGCTGACCAATAATCCCTCGCATACCACCTGAAGGCATCAAGTCTGCCAGAACGAGACCCTCGTTATGAATGAAGGAAGGAATTGTAAACTTAAGGGCTCGTTTGCTTTGTTAAACATAGTATTAACGAGAACTAACAGACAAAGATGCCAAATAAAGTATAGGGGAAGCTATTAGAAGTAATTGTAATGTAAATGTGAAGAAATGAAAGTGGACGAAAAGATAACTTGCCACCGGCAGGATCCGAACCTGCGACCTTCGAATAACGCGTCCGATGCTCTACCACTGAGCTACGGTGGCGGTCATCTCCCCGTCCACTTTATGGGGTATATATGTGTACTTAAACGTGGGAGCGTCAGTCAGCGCCGCCTGTTGCCATTACGGCGAGTGTGGAACACTCTTTTTTTGCCTGTAGGCGTCACGTAGTACGTGATCTTATTACGAGAGGGCAGCTGACCAGTAATCCCTCGCATACCACCTGAAGGCATCAAGTCTGCCAGAACGAGACCCTCGTTATGAATGAAGGAAGGAATTGTAAACTTAAGGGCTCGTTTGCTTTGTTAAACATAGTATTAATGAGAACTAACAGACAAAGATGCCAAGGAAAGTATAGGGGAAGCTATTAGAAGTAATTGTAATGTAAATGTGAAGAAATGAAAGTGGACGAAAAGATAACTTGCCACCGGCAGGATCCGAACCTGCGACCTTCGAATAACGCGTCCGATGCTCTACCACTGAGCTACGGTGGCGGTCATCTCCCCGTCCACTTTATGGGGTATATATGTGTACTTAAACGTGGGAGCGTCAGTCAGCGCCGCCTGTTGCCATTACGGCGAGTGTGGAACACTCTTTTTTTGCCTGTAGGCGTCACGTAGTACGTCATCTTATTACGAGAGGGCAGCTGACCAGTAATCCCTCGCATACCACCTGAAGGCATCAAGTCTGCCAGAACGAGACCCTCGTTATGAATGAAGGAAGGAATTGTAAACTTAAGGGCTCGTTTGCTTTGTTAAACATAGTATTAATGAGAACTAACAGACAAAGATGCCAAGGAAAGTATAGGGGAAGCTATTAGAAGTAATTGTAATGTAAATGTGAAGAAATGAAAGTGGACGAAAAGATAACTTGCCACCGGCAGGATCCGAACCTGCGACCTTCGAATAACGCGTCCGATGCTCTACCACTGAGCTACGGTGGCGGTCATCTCCCCGTCCACTTTATGGGGTATATATGTGTACTTAAACGTGGGAGCGTCAGTCAGCGCCGCCTGTTGCCATTACGGCGAGTGTGGAACACTCTTTTTTTGCCTGTAGGCGTCACGTAGTACGTGATCTTATTACGAGAGGGCAGCTGACCAATAATCCCTCGCATACCACCTGAAGGCATCAAGTCTGCCAGAACGAGACCATCGTTATGAATGAAGGAAGGAATTGTAAACTTAAGGGCTCGTTTGCTTTGTTAAACATAGTATTAACGAGAACTAACAGACAAAGATGCCAAGGAAAGTATAGGGGAAGCTATTAGAAGTAATTGTAATGTAAATGTGAAGAAATGAAAGTGGACGAAAAGATAACTTCCCCTATACTTCTTGATGAAGATCGGTCTCCGATCGAAACGTCACCAATAAACAGTTTTTTAGAGGCGTATATATATTTTTCCTATTTTGTTCTACGGCAACCGAAGCCAGACTCTTCATAATCTACGTATATATATATATATATATATATATATATATATATATATATATATATATATATATATATATATATATATATATATATATATATATATATATATATATATATATATATATATATATATATATATATATATATATATATATATATATATATATATATATATATATATATATATATATATATATATATATATATATATATATATATATATATATATATATATATATATATATATATATATATATATATATATATATATATATATATACATACATATTCAAGAAATGAAGGAGCACACTTACGAAAATTGAATATTTTTTACTGGTTAACGTTTCGGCCGTGCCACGGCTGAAACGTTAACCAGTAAAAAATATTCAATTTTCGCAAGTGTGCTCCTTCATTTCTTGACTATATGTGCACCGGACCCACAGAACTTTCTTTTGAATCATATATATATATAGATGACAAGTTGATACGCTACTGAATGCAACAAGAACCCGCAGACATCACCTATTTAATCATTTACGGAAGAACAGTTTGAGGGCAGCGGGCAGCAAGCACAAGTCCCTTGGAACAGATACAGCTGGTGAACAGGGCTAAGCTCTCAGCGTGGGTCTACGGCTACCTTTATTGATGTGGCCACCCACCTCCAGATGTAAACAGCTTGGTCTACGACAATGTTGATTCAGTCACTAGGTGCACACGGTCGAGACGTATCCAAAGCCACTGACTATAAGAGCAGGACGAACCATTCAAAGTTATTGCAGCAGCTAAGTCGCAGATAGGTTTTCTCGGAGTTGCAGAAACTACGATTGTTAAAATATACACAGGCGTGCAGCTGGTCTCGGTCACCTATCATGGTGGTTCAGCAGCTGTGGTACTGCGCTGCTGAGCAAGAGGCCGTGGGTTCGATTACCGGCCGTGGTGGTTGCATTCCGATGCGCGCGAAATGCGAAAACGCCCGTGAACATAGGCGTGCGCACGAGGGGGGGCAGTGGGGGCGGTCGCCCCCCCCTAGTTACCTTAGGAGGGGGGGGGGGAGCGCAAAGTCGACCCTCTACATTGACTTAGGTAATAGGGGAGGGGGGCGCTGCAATCAACCTTCGCCCCCTTTGAAGGGGAACCCTGCGCACGCTTATGCCCATGAACTTATACTTATGAGCACGTTAAGGAACCCCTATGTGTTAAAGGGCCCCCTAAACCACCCAGAGGTCAAAATTTAGTTGTGGCATTGCAGTTGTGCACGAGTCTACGGCGATCGCTGGCGGAGTTTCACGCAAAATCTCGTTTCGCTCTTTCTTTCGCTCGGCTGCGTTCGTCAGCTCGTCTTTATGCCCTTCCTCAGCGTCCGAGGTGGAAACGCAAGAAGCGCGCGTATTGTTAGCAGAAAACAGGCTTTTGTTCGCCCACTGACAGCGCCTGTTGCTCGTGACGTCACCGAGGAGGACGTCACCTAATCATACAGGTGACGTCATGACGGCTGTTGTCGATAGAGGAAAGGCACCGAGAGCAGCACGCGAGCGTGTGTTGGTGGTAGGGGCCCTTTAAGATCGTGGTTTTTACACACAAAAAACCACCAGGCCTGCGCGGAACGCGCAGCACCGTCACAGCGAAAGGTGGAATAGCGGCCTTTCTAGACTTTTTTTAACTCTCTTGGGGCAACTACTACAAGCACACTTGCGTTGTACCCACTACGCCATAAATCATCATGACTTTTGTGTAGTGGGGAAGCGTCCACTGTGCCATTCGTCATTTTTCGGAAAAGCGCGGTACCCGCTACACACTTGTAACGCATTATGTGCACTTTGTTGATGCTGTGGCTGACGACGATGAAGAATTATGCCATTTTGTAATGGGTTGGAGCATTGAACGACCCACTCATTACGCAATTCGCACTGTGTGACGCCTGGTTGTTACGTTGCTGTTCTAAAACGCTTTATTACACATGCTAACGCCATTCCTTACCAGACATCAAGCCTGCATAGGGTCAGTTTGCACCGCAGTTTCAAGCACCGGCGTAGCTCAGTGGTAGAGTACTGAGCTGACACGCAGTGGGCCCGGGTTCGATTCTCATTCTGTCCCAGGTGTTTTTTATTTATTTAGTTTTTTTTCTTGTTTCGAGCGATAGTGGTTACGGACACCAGTGGCGGCGGCGGCGGCGGCGGACAACTACGGCGCAAAAACGGCCGTTGTTGTGGTCTCATAACAGCTTTCGCTGTAAAAGGCACAGTTCAATAATTTGGTTTGTAGCCGCGAATCTGGTGGATGCCATTGGTACGTGCACATGCCGAACTTCGTTGAAGAAACAACAGGCACGTTGTATGTTTATTCGATAAATGTTCTATCAGAACGACAAACAGAAATGAAACTTTTACTCAGCGAGCATAAGGCAGGGCGACAGTCACTTTTTCGACGCGAAATGTTTCCTCCAGAAGTCGCAGTTGGCTTTTTCGGAGAAATTTGTCGCTTGCTCATATGTGCTGTCCACGTCGTAATCCAAGATAAGCGCACCGTCGTTCGAAGGTTCCCAACGGTGCCACATCATATTGGGAAGGACGTTGGGGTTCCTGCGGTCGGGGTTGGAGGGTTACTGAGCAGGCTGTCATAAAGTCATCAGCGCAGATTGCTTTCACGTGGTGACCTTTAGTGGCATCCCCTCCTAAATGAGGTGGTAACGTGCATCAATATTAATGAGAATTAACAGACCACGATGCCAAGGAAAGTACAGGAGATGTTATCAGTAGTAATTGTAACCTAAATGTGAACAAAGAAAAGTGGACGAAAGGATAACTTGCCGCCGGCAGGGACTGAACCTAATTAATATTGTGTCTACCAAAAGAAAAAACGAGCCCCTAGATTTACACTTGCCTTCAACGTGCAGCAATATATCCCAAAATGATCCTTGCTGGCATCCCCTTTAAAACGGGCCGGTGAGTTGCGACAACCTAACGTGAGTGCTATAGCCATATGTAATTTCATGGATTGCAATCAGGCATCCTAGCTACCTCTTTAATGCACCTATATTTTTCCTTAATACGAGCCTCTATTTCTGTGATTTACTGCTGCTGACGTCTGTAACGACTCAGGCTTTATGGACAGAGAGTTTAAAACAGATTGCGCAGAGCTTTACGTGCGCAATCGGTTTGGGTTGTCACCATCGCGTATGCGTTAGATGTAAACTAGCTGGGTACGCACACTATTTTTTTTTCAAAAATAGCACGCTCATCCAAGGATCTGAGGGTGTCGGTATATGCACGAAATTCTAGAACTTTCTAATAGCTTCACCACTTTTTCACCCGTCAACTTTTTTTTCCTTTTTCTTGCAACCACTGACCAGTTAAATGGATTCCGCCAAGCTTTTCTACGGACTTAACTATTTCACTACGTTACCTCGTCGCGAAATGCTAGAGCATCGTGTACTAAGAGGTCGAAAAAATTAAAATGAAGAGGAATATGCGCACTTTTACTATGTGAACATGCTGCCGCAAGAATTTTGCGAATACGTGCTATAATAAGAAAGTTACAGGGGTTAGAACATCCGTTTCAGGTGGTTTCAGATTTTCGCGCGGTCTCGCCACCCTTCACCATAGGGAGGAAGAAGGCGTAGCCTATCGTCGTGACTCCGCCCACTTCGGCAACGTGACACGACGTCAGCGATACGTCATCGGCGCGCAGCCAACGACCAAGCAGGGCTTCCGCCACATGAGCACGTGCGGGGAGGAAGCACGGGCGCGGCGCGAGGAGCACTCTTCCCCAAGCGGGATAGTAGCGATACGCCTCTTATAGGCGCTGCGCCGTGCTCCCGACTTTGCTGCAGAAATTAGGCGCCTTTTCCTTCTTCGAACCACAACCACCACCACGCCTCTTTATCTCGAAGGCTTTCGTTCTGGCAATACCGCTTCTCCCGGTAGTCTCGGGCTGTACAAAACCGCAGAGGGCAGCACAGGAAAATGAAAATGCGGACTGTGTGGCCAAAACTGCATCACCGCATGGCCAAGGCGCCGTTTCATAGGGCAAAGGACCAATCGACGAGCTCACTGGTACGCCAAGTTGCCCATGGGCAAGTTTGCTTCACTGCGCGTACGAGGGGGGATTGGTCAGAAGGAAAGAGGTGCGGGAATTGGTTTTCGAAATGGAGGGTCTGCGCGACGCGCAGCGCTGTAATATTCAGATAATGTGATCGGTGCAGTCTTCTGTGCGAATTGGCGGACTTGTTTGGGGGGCTGTAAAAAAAAAAAAAGTCGGAGCCTGTTTACTGGCTCTTTAAAGAACATTGGGTGGTTGGAATTTCCGTTGCCCTTGAAGACGGCGTTTCTCATAAGGTGATTTTGGGATGTAAAACCGCAACAATTATTGTTTGACTCTGTTGCCTCGACAGACTCCTGCAGCAAAAAAAAAAAAAAAAAAATGTCAGTTAAGCATAGGCTGAGGTGAAGCACTAAACGAGCGCTTTATCTGCCCTTTCGCCTCTTAAAGCGCAATGGAAGTTGCAGAGCTGCGTATGGCGACGGCGCGATGCGCTTCGCAAAAGTTAAGAACGTCACCACGTGTCAAATCACTGAGTCTTTTGCTTCCTTTAGATTTGAACGTATTAGTCACTACTGGTTCTGTCGTGTCACGTGCATCACAACATCATGTTACATCACTTAGCATCTAATCACGGGATTAAAAATCACGTAACATCCCGCATCTAGTCACGTGACTAAAAGAAACGAACACACGTAACCACCAGTCACGCGAGTAAAAATTGCGTAGCACTAAGGTGACTAAAAATTACGTAAGATCACGTAAGTACTTACGCGACTAAAAGTCACGTAACATCCCGTAACAACTACTCACATGACTACAATCAGGCAAGTTCATGTAACAGCTACTCACGTGGCAGGTTCCTGCCATACACCACGTAACAACTAGTGACGTGACCAAAATCACGTAACGGCTAGCCACGTGACATGTTCCCGCTAAAACCATGTAACAGCTATTAACGTGACATGTTCTCGCCAAAAATCCACTAAACAGCTAGTAACGTGATTGAAAATCACGTAACAGCTGGTCACGTGAGAAGATCCCGTTAAAAACAAGTAACAGCTAGTCACGCCACTAAAATGAAATCACGTTAATGCTAGTCACGTGACATGTTCTTGCCTTAAATAACGTAACTAGTAATGATACTGAAGTCATGTAACCTCGCGTAACAGCTAGTCACGTGATATGTTCTCGCCGAAAACCACGTAACAGCTAGTAACGTGACTAGAACAAAGTAACACCACGTAACACTAGTCACGTCGCTAAAATCATGTAACACCACGAAACAACTAGTGACGTTCTAAAATCTCATAACATAACATCACACAACTAGTAACGCGACATGTACCCACCAAAACCACGTGAAATGTGCGTAGCGTGGGAAATCGACCTACTAGCAGAAACTTACAATCTCTATTTAAGCTAGAGGGGGCAGCTCTGCTGTTGATGCCAGCCTTGCTCCACTAGTGCAAGCTGTGAACTTTTTTAACGCGAAAGTGTTTTATGATGGGCAAGACTTTTATGATGTATTTCCGTCAAGGAAATACGTCAGAAAGAGGAACGCCATCATATGACAAAGGGAAAAAAACTAAAAGAAAAGGGTCCGCGTACAGGAGTCGAACCGAAGACCTCTCGGTCCGCGACGATGACTGGCAGGCGTTTAACCCACTGCGCTATCGCCGAACATATGAAGGGGGACTGCACGAACACGCCTTTTATCTCTCACACTCTCCTTTCACAGCGTTCTTGGTGGTGTCGCTATAGTGTCGCTGTCTGGACACGGTAGAGTGAAGTAATATGTGGACTCCGCGATTAGCTCCGACAACGCGCCGTTGCTACGAAAGCCCTATCCTGCGCGTTTCCAATAGAAGTGTAATTTCGCCAACACTGCGAGGTGGCCGCTTTAGCCCAAGCCCTGCTCATAGCATCCATCCATATTAAAAAAAATATGGTTAATCCCTCTGTCATAGGAATCGGTATAACACGAAAGTGAAACCTGTCCTTACAGAAGTAGTTGAATGTTTACTGTACATTGATATAAGAGAGCTTCCACAATGTCTGTTGGTGTTTGAGAGTTATAGGACCGTTTAACGTGGATGCATCCACGTTGACGCTTGGTGGTACATCTGTATCCCGACGACTAACGTCCATGATCAATGATTAAACAAAGCCTTGTGGTCGTAGGTGCTTGTGGTAGCTGTACGGTGAGAGCGGAATCATGGAAAGCGGTGTGACAGCTAGAAGAGCGTCACTGATTGGACGCCGAACTTGGGCTAAGGTCGTCTACTCGCGGCATGTTAGAGTTATTGAACAACGCTGCCCGACCAGAGGGAAACGCAACGCGCGTCCTGTCTTCTCCGTTGGCCGGCTGCTGTGTCTCGCGGGGAACGCGGAGTTACGGCCACGTGAAGCACTCGCGCGTCCCAGAGCTATTTCTTGAATGGACGGATGCTTTGAGCGAGGCCGATAAGAACGCCACCTGGCAGTGTATTAACGCGTCCACAAAATTGCACTTTTCCTGTTCGAAACGCGCTTAATGGGACGGACGCGTAGAAACGACGCTTTGAAGGAACTAATCGTGTATTTCACGGTCATAATACAGTACTTCACTTTAGCAAGAGCACTGTGAGAGGACACTGGTAGATATAAAAGACTTGTTTTAAATGCGAATGGATTTCATAGTCGGGCTATGTCAGGCATCCGGCGTTGTCCAGCGTTGTCCAGCGTTGTCCGCGGAGGAGGAGGAGGATAGGTTGAGGAGGTAAGCGCCGGCAGGTGTTAGATGTGAAGCATCTTATGGCGAAGCTTAATCCGGCGGTGGTGGTGTGCGGCCTGACCACCCTTACTGCGCATGCGCAAACCCTTAAAAAAATAAAAATAAAAAAACCTCCTCTCTCCCTCTCTCTCCTCTAGGCATCCCTCCCCGCGGCAACCACACCCCTCACTGCGCATGCGCCTCCCCTCCTCTCTCCCCTGCTACGCTCCCCCCCTCTCTCCTCTAGGCATCCCTGCCCGCGGCGTCCACACTCCCATTGCGCATGCGCGTCCCACCTCTCTCTCTCCTCTCCTACGCTCCCCCCCCTCTCTTCTCTAGGTATCTCTGCCCGCAGCGTCCACACTCCCACTGCGCATGTGCGCCCCCCCCCCCTCACGATTTCCTTCGGGGAGGTGGGGGCATTTTTAAAGGCTACAGAGTATGTGACCGTGGCGCAATGCTATGAATCCGCTTTTTCCTTTAAGTTAGGTGTTTGGTCCGTCCAATGTTCGTCAGCATTTTTATACTTGTCTAGAGGGACACCCAGGTACGTTGTTGGCAGTATCAACATGCGCAAGCGCGAAAAAAAAAACCCGGTGTAATATCCCAATCGCCATGCCAAAATCCGCAGCTTTTCTGCCAATTTCTCTTACAACCCGTATATGAGCAGAACTTTTCATTCACAGCTGTTGCCTCAACGATGCTCTCTTTGTTGGAACAAAAAAACAGCAACCTCATCGGCATAAGCGAGAACTTTGACCTGAGCTGTAAGTAAGCTATAACCTCTGATATTTTCGTTCTGTGTTATACTCAAACAGAGGGGCTCAATATAGACAGCAAATAGCAGATGCGATAATGGGCACCCTTGGCGCACGGAAGAACACACAGAAATATTGTCTGTTAGCTCCCCATTAACTATGATCCTAGCAGAGCAATTCGCATAAGCCATTTTGACACCATCAGCTATCACACTGCCTACGTTCGAGTGCTCAAGTAAGGAAAAAGAACATCGTGAGAAACTAGATCGAATGCCTTCGCAAGATCTAACTGAAGCATTGCTACCCGATCCCCAACTACATCACATACTTCCAATACACTTCGTGCAATATGTATGTTCGTTGCAATACTGCGCCCTTTAGTGCCACAAGTTTGATGAGACCTAATAAGCGTTGTAATTACCCTTTGCAATCTTTTTGCCAACACTTTCATGAATATTTTGTAGTCTACGATGGTAAGGCTTAAGGGTCTATAAGACCCTACAAGCATAAGACCCTACAGGCAGCGTGTAATGTATTTCTACTGTCACGTATATGGTACGTGATGAATGTCCTATGTGCCTCGCGTTGTAGTATTCAGAAGATAAATCGTGTATTTGCAGTTTTTATTTGGGCATCGACATGGGAAAAAACCAGTCGAACTAACTTGTTCCTACCGGCTAAACGCGGAGGTGTTGGCCTTGTTCACTTATTTGTGCGCCAGATTGTCTCTAGATTTATTTTCCTCCGGGATGTGAATGATACTTTTTTACGCACTGTTGTGCAAATTAGGTTACGAAAAAAATTCCAGAATTTATAGTTTTTTTTATGTAATGATATGGGGGGGCCCGGTGACCGGATTCTTGCGTGAGGTCTTACTCTCATATAGAATGTTGGAAGTTAGATTTTCTAATGAGTACTTGAGTGCTGTTACAAAAAAAAGACTTTATAAAGACCTAATCGAAGTTCTCATCCCGACACCTATGTACCGTTTACCATATCATGGATACCCAGGACAAAACATTTTAAAAAGGGTTAAGAAAATGCCAATAACGCCAACTGCCAAAAGCTTCTTTTTCAAATTACATACGAATACACTTCCCGTAAAAACATGGCTTCAGGAAAAAGGCATTTTCATTCCTTGGACAACCGATTGCCTATTATGCCAAAAACCAGAGTCTATAGAACGTGCTTTTCTAGATTGCAGGGATGCGGTATTTTACTGTTACGTGCTCTAGCGCACTCTAAAGAAAGAATTACCTCTGGATCCTTATGGCATAAGGTTCGTCCCAATAGAAAGCCCATATGACATGATAATGATCCTGGGTCTCCACGGATTATGGAAAACGAGAATGCAGGTACGCCATGCAGATGTGAATGTGAAATCTTCGGGAGACAATTTTATTGAAAGTGTCGTTCAAATTAGGGAGATCTTCAGAGCCCAGCCTGATCCACCAGACTGGGTCACTTTACTTGACGTGCTTAACGATATGAAAAAGTTCTAGATTAGGCAGCTTTGCATCAGTGTGACACTAATGTGTTTTGTGTATGTGATCTTGCTGTACATTTTGCACCACTGCAATAAAGAAAAAAAAAAAGACCGTGGCGCAATGGGTAGCGTGCCCGGTATCTGTTGTCGCTGACCAAGAGGTCGTAGGTTCGATTCCCATTGACGGAACTTTTTTTCTTTGCCTTCTGATGAGGTGTATTTTTCGGCGTCATTTCCGTGACGGAAGTACGTCACTCAAATATTGGTGGACCCCGGCATAAAACACTGTCGTGTTAAAATAGCTCTCCGACGCTCGCCTGGTTGTCGCACCGCGTTCTCCGCTCGCCCTGTTAACGGCCAAGGTAGAGGGAAGACACGACGTTCGTCACGTTTTTCTTCGCGTTTCACGATG
>JALIZH010015634.1:0-17392 GCA_030522465.1 Rhipicephalus appendiculatus
CTAGACGTGCAGGGTAGCCAACCTAGCGAACGCTTGTTTGACCTCCCTTCCTTTTCCCTTCCTTTCTCTCTCTCGCTCGAACTGTTCAGTGTTTGACTGTGCCAGTAAGTGGGTGGCAGTATTGTTGACACTTCTTCAAGTAAGCCTCACTGTTGTCGATATTTTCCCCGGTGTGCTTAACAGGCAAGATGTAGAAAGATATTCGAGGACGCAAGCACGCGCACTTCCAATTTAAACTTTCGTCGCGAGTTCGGATGTTACACGTGATCCTAATTGTCGTGCGAGTGAGCGCACTGTTTAGTGTTTTTCGGATTAGTGAGGTTTCTTGAATAACGTAGAGAGTTTATTTACTGTCAATATTAAACATAAACCAACAGAATTAGTTTAGCTGGTTGAGGGACTATTAACGTTTTTTTTTTTAATTTTACAGTGCTGGATTGCTTGCTATATACTTATATACTGGAGAATACGAAGGCCAAACGGACATATCTTTAAAATATTGCTTGATGGCCTAGCCTTTGCGCTAGCTTGTCAGTTTTAAGTCAAAGGTGCCAACGTGTTTCCCATGCTTTTCCATTCTGTGATCACAATTAAGAGGCTGCGATGAAACCAACGAAGCTCCGAAGCGTAAGCCTAACTGAAGTTAGTTTTACAGCTCCCTTATAATAAAAAAATGTTGCTCAAGGGTCAGCAAATTATCGTAATTGTTAGTGCAGTGCGCTCAAAAGAATTAATACAGTGCAAACGCACACGTTTCTTTTTTTTTTTTCATGCTTTCCTTTTTTCTTGCGCTAGGGTTCCTTAACCAAAGAGCAGCCTTTGTAGCCTCGAATACCCTGCTCAGCTAAGCCTCTCGAAAGCCTCTTAAGAGCGCTGCCCGGTGCTATATATGGGTGATGGCAACGACACGTGAGTCATATATAACGGTAACATGCCGTGGAAAAGGCCGATTTATGACGGCCTAGGGCGCAAATCGAAACTCTTTAAGGCCCCCCGCCACTGTGTCAGGCCAACGTGATGGGAATATTCCGAGAGCTATATATTATAGTTGTGTACATTTTCACATTGTTCTTAATATACGCTTTATTTGTTTTGCAGTGTTCTTGTGCTGGACTTTGCCGTGACGCTGTAAGAGAGAAAGAAAAAAATATATGAAGAAAGGCTACTGATTGGAGAAATCGATTTGTCTGGCCTTGATTAGAAGAGATGGCCCCTTGGAAAAAGAGTAGACATTGCTAGGACAACAACAAGAAATACCGTAAAAACAAAAAAAGGCATCTAGACCTTTCGAAGAAACCTTAATTGACGCATCGGAGAAAACTAAAGACGAAGAAACTTATTACAAAAGGTATAGTAAACAAAGAAACAGTTTTGGAAGCGGTCCATTCGCTGTATCACTTCGAGCAGAAAGAATTTTGTCTGGCGGGTGACGTCTTGTTCCCACTGGGAAAACGCTTCTTTCACGACTGGTCCTCGCTACGATTCTGCTCCGTTATGAGATGCTTCACTTCCTTCCTGCAGGACTTTTAATCTGACCCCACCCTCTTTTTTGACCGGACATACAGAGAGATAGAGAGACAGAGATCTTGCGGGATGGTGCGTGGGCTCTGGGGAAAAGACATGGACCAATGGGGAGGGATGGCCGTAGAGGAGAGAGAGAGAGAGCGCCTTGGCAATGGCGCCAAGATGGATCGCTGCATTGCGAGGGAAGCGGGGACTTAGGGAGCTGGGGAGAGGTGCACGTACTCCGCTAGAGCGCGGGGCGATCGATAGCGACACTGCCGTGGCTCTTTTCACAACCCCGAGCGTTTGAAGGAGTGCGCCAGCGGACGTGCTCTGAGGACCTGTCGACGGGACAAACGGTCTTGGTTGCAGTTCGTTCCCGACCTGTTCCCATTTAATATACAATGCTTCTCTATGCGTGTGTGTTAGGCGCTTAGCTTCGCGTGTCTGCCGCCTTCTTACTCTTCGCGATGGAGTGTCTTTCGTACTGCTCGACGGAAAATCACAGTCTACTGTGGCAAAGGTATACGTACAGTACAACTCACGTATAGAGAGTCGTGAGTATGGGAAGTCTATGGGCGTGTGATTGAGTGACCTAGCCGTAGGGGATCGGCCTTTGCGACATTCCCGCGATAGCCATGATGTTTCGGGTTTGGTCAGAGATTGCTGCGTCCTTGTTTGCTAGGGATTGCGTAGTGAAGGCGTGTTTATGAAATTGTGCACTGTGATTCGTGAGGACGTTTATATTCATAAACCTCGGGCGTCACGTTTAATTAGAATGAAATTGGTTTCTCGGCCGCCTGTGTTGTTTTTGGAGCGTTAAAGTGTTGCCAGCGCTCCATCTACACAACCTTGATGGCAGGATTCACGGGCTGTTCCACCGCTCACTGTTAGACTACCTACGTGAAGCAAATTTGTATGTGTATTTATCACAACGAGTACACTATAAGATAAAAAAAAAAACAAGGAGTGTGTGTTACTCTTTTCGGTGAACCCTTACTTGCCACGAATATCACTCTCTTTAAAGAGACAAGTTCACTCTCCTGAGGGAGTATAATGATTTCCAAGGAGAGTTCACGCGTCTCTCTAAAGAGTCGTGTATGTGCCAAGTCAGAACTCGCGAGAAAAGAATCAAAGGACTTTATTTTTTTCTGCCTTAGATTGTAGTTGTATGCCTAAGGACAGGCTGTCGAAGTTAAAAAGAATAAAAAGTAAATATTTCCTAAGGACATAGCGACCGCTTTCCTCCGAGTCTGTTATCTTTTGTGTGTCGCAGAATATTGCGAGTCGATCGAAATATTTCGTGTGAAGCCATGCTGCCACACCACTGCCTGGCTAGCTCTGACTGTCAGTATTAGAGGTGTGCACGGGCTTCGGGTAGCCCGAAAGCCCGAACCCGGCCCGGCCCGCGGGCCGGGTTCGGGCGGGCCGACGTCTCCTCATCTCGGGCCCGGGCCGGGCTCGGGCTGCATTGTTTTTCGTCGGGCGGGTCCTGCCAGATGCAAAGACCGAATCAAGCCCAAGATAGAGACGTTGTGCCGGAACTGTTTTGCACCACGTAGCACCTTCTCCGCAACCACCCCCCCACCCCCTTTCTAGGTTCTCCTTTCCTTTAGCGAATTTAAATACAAGGGGAGAGGGTGAAGTCACATAAGATGAGCTCTGTGATTATCTATACACGGAATAATCCCCTCTCCTACATCTGAGGTGGTAAACTTCTGGAAGAACGAACGGTCTAAATATTCCAAGCTTGCTATGCTTCCGAAAAATATACTGGCAATTCCGGCTACCAGTGCGAGCAGCGAAGGGACCTTCACTTGGGCGAGATATGTGACGCAGGAGCGCCGCACTTCACTGAAGCACGAATCATCGGACAGCTTATTTTCACACGACAACTTGTAATCGTTGCATATAGCGACTATCATGTGTCGTTTGCTTATGTTTCACTTTGATATGTTGAATAAAATGCCACATTATCGAAAAAAGACATCTTGTCCTTGCAGGAAACCTTCATTATGACAGGCCGGACGGGGCCGGGTCCGAGCTTTTGTTTTTGTATGTCGGGCCGGGCCGGGCGGGCTCGCACACCTTTCGCGTCGGGCTCGGGCGGGCCTTCGACGCAGTCAGCGGGCCCGGGCCGGGCTCGGGCTCTTAAATTCGGCCCGTGCACAGCTCAATGCGCGATACCCGCTACGGTGAGAACAGGCGGTAGCTGAAACAAAAATGAAGAAGTTAAAGAAAGAAATAGGTGGCATGTCAGGCACCGGGCAAAATGAGGACCATAGGCGAGTGGAAGTCCTTCCATATATTCATAAGCTTTCACACAGTGTCAAAAGAGTTGCATCGAGGCATGGCGTCCGAGTAGTGTTATCGGCGCCATGCAAGCTGTCACGGCTTTGTGCGAACATTGAAGAAAGAAAATGAAAGGACGCTTGTACAACTCGACACTCCTCAAAATTTGTTGAGTGCGTCACTAATGTAGTGTATCGCATACCACTTTCATGTGGTAGGTTGTACATAGGACAGACGGGGCGGTGTGTGAACACTCGCCTGAAAGAACATGAGACATCAGTAACTTCAAGAGGAGGCGCGAACTTGCCTGCGCATTGAAGAGCGTGCGGGTGCTCAGCCATCTTTGACGATCCTGAAATTATTGGGAAGGGATCCACGAAATGCCAGAGGGAAATAACTGAGGCATATCAAATGCAAAAACACGGACAGGCTCGTTGTGTAAGCGCACCTTCTATTTCGCTATCGCGAAAAGAGGTGACGTTTTTAGACTTACGTAATTAGAAGGTGCCACACGCTACGTTTTTATCTGCAAGGTTTTTAAACCACATGAGTGTTTTGGCTGTGCCTCGACGATTGTCACATGCTCACCGCTCTCCTAACCTCCCCCCCCCCCCCCCACCCACCCACCGAAGATATCATGTAGGGCGCATGCGCGTTTTGGTTTTCCTTTCCGAGTAGATGTTTTTTCGTTAAACTGTTGTTAGTCCCCAGCGTGTGTGGTCGTCATACTTCTCTTCTTGTGTACGTGTTTTTTAAGGCTGGGTTCCTCGTTTCCAAACGGTGAGAACAAACTGAAAAAAAAAAAATCTTCCTAAGATAGCGTTCAAGAACGCGTGTCACCGTAAATTCAGTTGTGGTGTCGGCGGCGTTGTCGGTGAGCGAAAAATTCCGACAGACGCTGATGTTAATGATCAGGGTCGGAGCCGGAATCGAACCCAGCCATTGTTCGTGACAGTCAAGTATTCTACCACGTAGCCGCAAAGGCTTGAAGGTGCTTGGGGAAAAACACACGTCGTGTCAGCGTGAAGTGTGCATCCAGTGTTGGCTACCAAATTGTAGAACAATGTAAATGCATTACATTTACGACTCATGAAGTTCTTCTGAAGCTATAGCCAACCGTTGTTTGTCCCGGTAGGAATACGACAACGAACGCTACTGATCATAATCAGATAATCACACCCTTGAGTGCTGTTCATTGATGTTATCTTTCGTGAAACTAACGCCTGCGCTGTAACGTGAACACCGAGGTTCCATCGTCCTATAGGCTACAGCAAAAAAAAAAAAAAAAAAAAAAAATCAATAAATAAATAAAGAAAGAATGGTGCGTAGACAGCTACTCCGGGAGTGCTTCGCTTGACATCGATTCCCAGAATGCGTGGGATCTGCCGGAATTTTTTAAAGAAGGCTTTTAACAATGACACTGCCTAAACTTTTCATGCCGTGCTGTGCGGACAGGAAACTGTCCTAGCTATGACGTCACTTAGCGATGCAAAGCAGGGGCGTAGCCAAGGGGGGGGGGGTTGGGGGGGGGCTCAACCCCCCCCCCCCCCCCCGAAAATTTTCAGTTTTGCTTGCGTATATATGCACGCACACATAGAAACGCACGCACGAACATACATAAAGTATGGTTGAACCCCCCCCCCCCCCGAAAAAAATTTCTGGCTACGCTACTGATGCAAAGATAAGCTCCACCAAGCGTACGCTTGACTATGACGTGTCCTCGCGAAGCCACGTTAAGCTTAGTCAGTACTAGTTAAGCCTGGCTGAGCCCAGCCAAGCCTAATTAACGTAGTTAGGCTATGTCGAATTAACACCAATCAAGCAAGCCTAACTAAGCAAAGCTTAATTAAGCCCAAATCAGCGTAATAGAGCTAAATCTATATTAAGTCTAATTATGCTAAGGCAAACATAGAGCAAACTGAAAAAAAAAACACAAAGGAAGACAGAGAAAAAGAAAGAAAGCATGACTTTGCTATGTATTAGTAAAGCATACGAAGGGGTGTGAAAAGGAAGTGACGGGGAAGAGGGGAAAAGGAGAAGGAAAAAAAATTCGGCAGATCCCATGTGCGATGGCAATCGATGTTATGCGAAGCATGCGGTGGGAAGATGACTGTGGGCAAATTTTTTTCATTCCTTGAAACGTTACGAAATCACGATGAATATATTTAAAAATGTGCGCACAGACATGTTGTTCAGACGCATGTGTTTCATATAACCAGGTACTTACAAGGGTATTACGAAAACCAGAAGCCGAAAGCTGATGTGTAGCGATTGTGCTTGCCAGGATGGTAGCCCTGGTTAGTGCTACGTAGGCCAACTTCAGTGGATCGTAACTCGAATTGACGTTAACCCGACGTGACGCCTGTATTATAGGAGCACGAATGCAATGTATATTTGCAACCAGAATTACATTTCGCCAACATTACGCATGCATAGGTTTTCTTTTTTTTTTTCCACAGCAGTTCCGACAGCTGGCGTGGCTCTGTGGTGGAATATTTTATTGCCATGCAGAATGCTTGGCTTCAATTCCTGCTGGGACCTTGATATTTATTCTTTACATTCGTCGGGTCAAAGCCGCCAATGTCAGTTTTTCCTTAACGCTCTCGCATTTAAATCAGCAATGTCTCTTCTCGCCGTTCCTGGTTAGATATAAATTGTCAAGTACCTGTGGCGCATACCCGCATACCGCGGTCCGCGGTATACGGGTATGCGCCGCACGTGTCTGGAGGAGACTGTTTGACGACGTACGCGACAGCATTTTGACGTTATTCATGTCATGACCAGCCACCGATATTCGTCAAACCCTCTTAACTCCCCATACTGATTTTGGTCTACCCCAGGTAAATGAGTCGATCACGAGAGCACCCAGATATAGGCGGCTAGATAGATAGATACGTAGATAGAAACGCTCCCTCTCTCTCCCTACTTTCAGTCCCCCCATCCCCTTCCCCACGCAGAGTAGCAAGTCAGCGATTTGCATATGCCGGCTAAATTCTCTGCTTTTCAATAAAGAGTTCTCTCGCTCTCTCTCTCTCAAAGTGCCTGCAGTCCGCTAAGAAATGCTTCGCACTTAAAGGCTAGCAAAGCCATGTATGAAGCGGTGGGGAAGGGAATGGAGGAGGACAAGGCCACCACCTCCGCTGTTTCCACAGTCTTCGCACCACTAGTGGGAAGGTGACCATAATTTTTATGAATATTAGGAATACTGAAAGCAGAAGAGAAATCCACGCATCTCCACGAACTGAATCATGATGAGTGGGCGAAGCACCTGGGGATCGTTCGGTGTCCATATAATGTTAATTGAGCGACATAAAGTGTATAGAGAAATGTAAATTTATTTTGCCTTTTGTCTTGGGCAATTCAAGGAGGATTTAGAAATTTGAAGTGGAGGATGTGCCCCGAAAGTGAATCTAAGAACCCACCATCTTACCGGTGGCAAAATACCATTTTATTAGGGGCAATGTTTTGAGACATACAGCGCTTCACGTGTGCCTTTTGTGTTACAGGTTTTCTTGAGAAGCCTCAACATCTCGGCACATTTTAGTAAAGATCAACTCATCAACAGTCTTTTCGATAGTTTATTTTCAGCGGGAACAGCGATCTGTGCCTGATACGTTGAAGTCTATTGTAGAACCTTTGTTAGGGGCCCCTCTGGCGTATTTTCAAGGCAGCGTTCCTTCTAATGCGCCGTGCCGCGCGCACGGACGAAAACGAATGGACATGCCTAAGCCCCTGAAAGAGAAGTAAAACATTTTACTGTTACGAGCCTTATGCATGTATCTATGGAGGGGAACGCTCCCCAGAGAGCGCTATCGATGATTGAAGAAGGAAGCAGCGGTGCTTCGGGAACCAGCCACAACTAGAAACGACCATGAGTATCTCGTTAAACAACCGCAGCAAACGCTCTGGAATGCTTTCAAACTTTCATCAATTTTTTTCCAAGCTCTATACAACGGCCGAAAGTGGTTGTCGGACAGTAGGCTGATAAATTTTCTTTCACTTAATTCTTTTAACCTCTTTCATTGTGGCGAGCCGTCAGTGTCTGGGCGACGACGAAGAAGTTGCGCCTCAGCTGCCCTCCAAGTTCGAGCAGAGCGCGGGAGAAGATTCCGGCAAGAGCGACGACGTCTGTTGTCGTCCGGAGTGGCTTTGCAAAAGGAAACGCGAAGAAAAATTGGCCGCGTATCTGCGTGCTTCGCTGCAAATGTCGAAAAACGACAGTCTTGTGCCGGCCGTACTATTATGTTTTGCCTTGCCTCAGACAGCGCGTACTCTACGTTGAATTGGCCGCATCTGGCTAGCATTGATAAAATAGAGGAGGCGCTGCGCGAGATATGGACGCCATCGAAAAACATGAACTTGTGCTGAACCAATGGCCGCTGCCAGCGGCAGCATTTTATCGTCAGCACAGGGCTTTTTCGTGCAAACGCAGTTCGTGCACAGCGTCGCATTTCCAGCACAGTCTAAAAAAAACTAGGGTCTTTAGAATTACGTATCTTTCTATTTTCTAATAAAAGAACACAGGACCTGATACTTACATATTAATGTTGCGCCTCAGGTATGCGTAGTATTTGCTTTTTTGATCGAATACGTTCACAAGTATGAACGCAAACACCAGTTCAAGATGGGTGGGCGTTCAGAAATTAGTTAAACTGTGTCGAGTAGCTAGCTGAATCGGGTGACAGACAGTCAGACAGATAGACAGACAGACCAAAATTTTTGCGTTGAAGTATCCCAAGAAAGACTGTCGTATTTAAAAGTGCAGCGTCGTAACTCTCTCTTTCAGGGGAGAGGGGGGGGATTATTTATGGAAAGAAGGAAAGGTCAGACAGAGGGGTGTGGAGCAGAGGTGTGCACGGGCTCCGGGTTGCCCGAAAGCCCGGCGCGGCCCGCGGGCCTGGTTCGGGTAAGCCGACGTCTTCTCACCTCGGGCCCGGGCCGGGTTACATTGTATTTTTATCGGGTGGGCCGGGCCAGCTGCAAAGCCCGAATCGAACTTACGACGGATTATTTCTTTGCTTTCGGAAGAGACTACAAAATTGTGGAGAGTAGCCTGCTACAGATAAGCAATCTTTAGAATTATTTAGTGAGTAGAGCGACAATGGCAATAAAAAATTAAGGTGCATCTTCCCAAAGGGAACCCTGATGGGATGCGAAGCAGCAGCGTTGCGCACGGGTGGCTTCACGGGTTGAACGGCGCTAACGCGGCAGGTGTTGCGGGCGAACGGACGAGGCGGCAGCTGCGGGCGCTGCGGCGAGCACGCGGCAGGCGAGGGAGAAAGTGACGTCAGCGCGCACTGCGAGGGGAGCGTGACGTCAATGCGCAGCTGCGGCGTGACCTACTTGGCACCGCTCCAACACCTGCGGTGAGGGGAGCGCGTTGCGGCGCGTTCGTACGGACTTACGGAGGGACAGCGTTACACAGGCTAGTCAAAGAGCTGCTTCGCATCTAATACCGTTCACACCAGACAAGCTTTTTCATTACCTATCGATGGAGTCGTCCTCCTGTCCTGCATCTGATGTACTAAACTCCAGGAAGAACAAGCAGCCTAAATATTCCAAGCTTGCTATGCTTGCGAAAAAGATAATGGAGAGTTTTAGTATAGCGGCAAACGCTTACGTTAGCGTGAGTCTCAACGCTAACGCTAAAACGGAACGCGCTGCGTGGCAAACAGTGGTCTTTTAGTACAGCGGGAGGCATTCCCGCTAACGCTAACGCAAGCGCATACGGCGCCATCTAGACAAAAATCACTAAATGCACTGTAGAATCCGCAAGTACGTGCGCCACTAACTCGAGCTTCAGGATCCAATGTCACCACTGCTGCGTCTCCGTGCCGCATTTGGTTCAGTGTTGTATCTGGCGGCCCGAAACACATCACTTTCTTTCGACATATACCGCAATGGAGTATTCTTCAATACCCTGTAACCTGTCTCGGATTGACATGTGGCCGTCTTTGCCTTATCTTGGAAATAGGTGAATGAATACAGCGTCGCCATCTCTGCGCGGCTACCAAAAACATGAGCGAACCTCGTAAACAAATTTATTTAGGCCTACTACACCGCTAATCGACAACGTATTTCGAAAACAGAGCTATTTTATCGGCAGTAAACGGCTGGTGAAGCCTCATTGCTCAAATCTAAATCAAATACGAGCATTATTTGGCAGTGAATGAGCTTAATAATGCAGGCCGACGACTAGAAAGATTCGAAGTGGACGGCTCTCGCTTCAACAGGCACCGCCATCTTGCCCTACGTACGTAATCTCTTGTGTGCGTTAGCGTTGAACGCTATATTCCAGAAATAGCGTACGTACGTTAGAGTTCGGGCTACGTTTACGTCCTGCGAATGCTCAGTGCGGAGTGCGCAACGCTAACGCTAACGCTAAATCCTTGCATTTGCTGTTTCCCGCTATACTAAAACTCGCTATTGGCGATTCCTGCTAGCAGAGCGCACTTGACTAAGCCCGAATCGTTGGATAGCTTGTTATATTTACACGACAACTTCTAATCTGTGTATGTCATGTGTCGATTGCTTACGTTTCTCTTTGATATGTTGAATTA
Source organism: Rhipicephalus appendiculatus (assembly GCA_030522465.1). Lineage (NCBI taxonomy): Eukaryota > Metazoa > Arthropoda > Arachnida > Ixodida > Ixodidae > Rhipicephalus > Rhipicephalus appendiculatus. Next base: position 10,356 of record JALIZH010015634.1, read on the forward strand.
TATGCCACATTATTGGAAAAATATATCTTGTATCCGCAGCGAAACTTCATAAGATCGGGCCGGACCGGGCCAAGCCCGAGCTTTTGTTTTTTGTACGTCGGTCCGGGCCGGGCGGGTTCGCCGAGCGTCGGGCTCGGGCGGGCCTTCGACGCAGTCGGCAGGCCCGGGCCGGGCTCGGGCTGGGAAATGCGGCCCGTGCACAGCTCTAGTCAGTATATTTTAATCTAGTTAGACAGAAATAAACGGTAATGTTCAAGCATTCTTATCGCGTTTGTTCCTAAATTTCCATGGGATAGTCAAGATCTTAGTCGATTTACCCATAATCCATAATTCTGCCTCTCTCCTCACTCTGTGTTTTATTAGTCAACTTACTCTTAAACCTAAAGCAAGCTAGCCCGTTTGGACAAATTTTTAGAAACAACACCCACATCAAGAAACAATGTCAAGAGGCCACGCAAGGTACACAGGCAAGGAGAGGATACGTAGCCTTAAAGTGACAGGGGACAAAACTTCCGCCGCCAAGATTTTCAGCCAAATTGAAAGATTGGGTGCTGAAACGGATAGACACAACCTTCATTTCAGAGTGAGACTACAGAAAAATAATCAATTTAATGCGTTTTTCACAAACTGCAACGTCTAGCGGCCGCGCTGTGAACTAGAGGAGGTGACGTTTCGTGACGTTTCATACACCGTAAACGGCCAACAATGCCAGCCGTTGTCTGCGTCATTCAACCCGCTCAGATCCCAGTGCGCTCACTAGAATCACTACGAACGGCACCGGCAGCGAACAATGTTCATGGCTGGGGTAAAGCCCCTAAAGGGTGGGACATGCCTCAGCATTTTTATGAAAGGTGGAGCGTGAGATGCAAAGGAGATATGCAAAAAGGGAAGAGGAGGACAGGAACATGTGCACACTGCATGCGCCGCGGGGAGTGTGACGTCACGGTTCGCGCTGGCGTGCAGCCGCTCCGCGCTGACAATTCACGAAAGATACAGGCAAGCGTTCAAAAATACGTGAAATAAACTCTGTTTATCGGAACAGTCGTGTCGCGTCGTCCGAGTGGAATCTTGATGTTATCGTCAGTTTTTCCCATTTTCGTTCTGTATCTCTTTAAACTTTTGGGACGAAGTTGGATCCTACACCCACGTCATTACGACACGCGAACACTGACTCACACGCCGACCGCCACATTTGTGATTCGCATGTCTAAAATATTGTTCCCGTTCAGAAATGTGCCACTTCACTTCATTGTTACGCATTTAGTGTTGCGCATTTATTTCTGGCCATTCTAAGACGGTGAAATCAGGTATCGTGTATGCGGCACTGCGCGCCGTGCTCCAAAAAACATGTAATCATTCCCTAAAGGAAAGTTTCCTTAGCCGGATGGAAAAATTGCAGATGGCCTGCTATCCGGAAACGGAAATCGTGGGAGCCTGCAATAATCTGATCAAGTGGGTTAAGGGTGCCAATAAGGCAAAAAAGACAACAGAGCAAGTGCGCAAGGATAATAGGATTGTACCTTATGTACATAAGTTTTGGCACTGCCTGAAGAATGTAGGAAACAGATATGGGGTGCGCGCGGCGTTGTCCGCCCCTTATAAACTTGCGACTATCTGCTCACGTTTGCATAAGAAACTATCGGGTGTTGTTAAGGCTTGTAATTCATGTTCCGTGAAGCAGAAAGATGGATACATTAGATGCAAGTCAGGTGTTGTATACAGGTTGCCGTTGTTATGCGGGCGTGTTTATATTGGCCAAACAGGACGATGTGTAAATGTTAGATCAAGAGAGTATTTGTCATCGTTGAGGGCTGCAGGCGGTTTGCACCTGCCTTCACATTGCTGACAATGTGGTTGCGAACCGATGGCGGGGGGAAACAGATTGTTTGTTCCGCCATAAGCATCAGAACACGAGGGAGATAATGGAGGCCTTGTTCATCGACAGAGAAGGTGAAAGGTGTATAAGCCATCCGTCTGTTGCCCTTAGCGAAAAGGAGGTGCAATTTCTTAATTGTAACTTGTCTTGACTGGCGCCGGATTAGGTTGCGTCACAAGTTTGTTAGTGAATTGGTCTTGTTTTGTAGCACTGACAACTGGGTGAGTTGGTACGGATGTATGGATTTTGAACGGCGCGACAACTCAGACGGAAATACTAATGAACACACGAACACAAGCGCTTGTGTTCGTGTGTCCATTAGTATTTCCGTCTGAGTTGTCTCGCCGTTCAAAATCCATGGTCTTGTTTTGTATGTATGTTTTTTGACGCACGTACAAGTTCCACGTGCCCTGAGTAATTTCGGTTATCACCTGGATCACTCTGCTGCACATGCGCAGTTGCTCTGTCGATAGCCGGTTGGCCTCTGTATTTATTCGTGCCCTACCATCTAATAAACTTTAATTGAGAGTTAGCGCTCGTGTCGTCACATCCTTGGTCTGCGTCCTCGTCTTTTCTTGCGCTGTAAGCTGATCGAAAAAAAAAAGAGGGTGAAGATGACGTAAAGGAAAAGTGGAGGAAGTAAAGAACGATAAAGAGAAGGAGAGAAAATCATTGAAAAAGAGAGAAGGATATAGAGAAAGGGAAAAAAGTTAGAAAGAGAGAAAGAGCAAGCTAGAAATATAGACAGATTGGAGAAAGACCGAAAGAGACACTGAGAGAGAATCAACGAAAGAGAGAAAAAAAACGAGATAAAGAGAAAGAGAGAAAGCAAGAGATAGAAAGAAAGAGAAAGCGAGAAAAAGAGAGGGAGAGAAAGACAGAAAGAAAGGGAAGACAAAAAGATATAGAGAGCGAGAAAGACAGAGAAAGAAAGAATTAGCAAGAAAAAGAGACAAATAAGATATAGAAAAAAACTGAAAAAGAGAAATATAAACAGACGCAAGGAAGGCCGCCCAGTTCCGCTGTTCCTTCACGTTTGGCACCACTACTACGAGGTTGTCTTAATTTTTTTTCTCGGTTAGGTTAATTGGTACGCTCAATTTAGGGCATAAACGGATTAGTGCTAAACGCAATCAAGAAAGCTATGGTGCGTACGTAGTATACTTGATGAATACCTAGGACGAGGTACTATGCATCCCTGAAAGATAACGCTCTTTGGTACCTTGCGCGTTTAATTCAGCTCGTGAGTTGCTGAGGCCTCACCTAATCGCTAGCGCAATTAGCAGCAGATGACATCAGAGGGTTTGCAATTAACGGTCGACGTGTCGCACCCTCATCTACTTAGCCTTGCGAAGTAATTCAATTTTTAGTTTTATTTTTCTGCTTTCCTGTCTTTTCTTTCTTTTTTTTTTTCTTGCATGGTGTCTGCCAGAGTTAAGCTCTGCAGATCCGTTGCGTTATTGTGCCCTGTCTGTTGCCGGTCGATGAGGGTCACAGGACGCTTGTTCCAGTCTCCGGCGCCGATCGTTGCGACAAGCTTGACCCTCAGCTAGCGTGAGAAAAAAAAAAGCAAAACGTAGCGTTTTGCTTTTTGTCGGTCGTCGATAAACAGGGAAAATGTGCATAATATACGTTAATGTAACGAAACATCCAACATTGTTAGCAATTAGTGAGCCCCCGGTTGTCGAAGAGTTCATTTGGGAGAAGAGAAAAAGAGAAAACTGATTGGACGGAGGGGGGTTGCCCCCCCACCCCCATTGTCTAATTGGGGAAGCCTACATCGTGCCTTTACTCAGTTGGAGTTTTCACGGCATTTTTTAACGCGCAGGGCTCCGGCAAAGCATGCTTTTTTGACGATAACCCTCGATTGACGAAACCGTCGATTGCCCTCTCCTGCAAGGAGTTAGCCTATCTACGTAAGGATCGGTGAAATTGAAAATGTGCGTATAATCATGATGGTTGTAAAGCGATGTTGCCTATATATGTGGTTCCCTGTTTCCGGAATAAACATAGTTGCAAGTTAGCGCCTGTGTGTGTCACGCCTTTCTCTGTCCGTGTGTTTTTTCGTGCGCTAAAAAAACTTCAATATCACATACCAACACGCCCAGAACGCTACGTTATTGACTGCCACGCAGAGGTTCGAGGTTCAGACCTTGGTGTAACAGTAGTTTCTTTTATTTCTTTTTTTTAATTGTGCTCAATGGATGTTACAGACACCAACGTCGGCAGCGGCGGAAAACTTCGCCAACAAAATCGGCTGCTGTGTTGATCTCATAACAGCTTTCGCTGTATAATAAGTGATAGTGCCGAATATAGAAAAACACACAAAAAATACAAGTGGCTGCGGTGTCCATGGTTTCGCTCTTTGTACGATGTAACGCTGGAGGGCTTTCGCGTGCTTCGTTATGGATGGTGGCGTGACCGTGCGACGAAACGGGGTTGCGCCGTATTTGGAAAGCCGCCGATGACGTGCCGGCCGCCGTGCACCGTGTCGTGTTCGTCGCTTGTTGCTTGCTTAGGTGTCTGTCACATGACGGGGATGGGAAGGCCTCGTATTTCCACAGGCGTCACAACACCATCTCGTGACCCACCACGCATGCGCGGATTGTTACCTCTGAAGACGTTGTTTGTTCCTCCCATAGGATATGGGCGGATCACTTTTCGTCGAGTGATACGCTTGAAACGCACGAACAAACAATCCAATAGAAAGAAACAAAAGCAAAGGCACATTGACCGTGGCAGCCTGCAATCTCGCTCGCAGGAAAGTATAATCGATCGAGTTGCAAAACTATACATCCTGTTTTGTTAAGTGTCGAATGCCGTGCGAGCGTGCGATTTAGAAGTAAGCGATATTGTCACGCTTCACGCGAATTGACTATTTGTTCCGTGGCTGCACCTTTCGACTCTCTTAGCGTTGCGTATGCCTATACCGCATCACGCTATAATGTGTTTGTCTCCGCCTTTTCGCTTCGTTGTGACAGTACAGCAGGTGACTTTCAAACAGTTAGTTGTTGTTTTCTACGTTACATTGTCGCGTATCTTTGAAGCTTGAATAATATGGTTTCCCAAAAGTAAATCGGTAAATGTCCGAAGATATTTTTTCTCAACCGAGCAGTATTGTCAAGGGGTAAAAAAAAACTGTTGGGCAGATACGTCATTAGGAACATTCTAGCAACGATAGTTACTTTTTTTAAAGATACTATAGACAAAGGGGATAAAAATCGAATTAGGTGCAATAGGACAAGCATGAAACAATACATTTTTGCTACGCCAAGAGCAATTCTTTACGAGTAAACGGGATTAATAAAGACCGAGCTGCAGTTTTCGTTTTCTTTCGTTTTTCTTGCTTTTTTTCCTGTTGCGTAAGAGGGCGTTATTTTGATATTTCTAAGTCTGGTGGTGATTAACTAGTTGCACACGACGTTAGCGTTACAGACCCGGCGGCACGGTATAAGATTAGATAACGTGTAAAGTGGGCATGTTTCTGTGCACGATGCCAATCACAGTGGGACAAAGAGAGAAAGCGAAGCCAGTTCCACACAGGGAACACAGGTAAAGGTGTCGTAAGAGCGAAGCCCTCTCGTGCTAACGCCCGCTGCCGCTAGGGGCGAACGCCTTCTTCCTCGGGCATACGAGAAGTCTTGCCGATCTTCTGAAACATGTTCGGAAAATGCGTGGCGCACACAAACCCCCGATCTTATACCCATTGCCGGTCGCGTGGTATCCACGGAGCCTCTGCTCGCGCCCACTGCGGCCTCGCTTTGCTTGCTGCATCTACGGCGCGCCTCTACTCCCCGTACCAAACGCAGCCTCTCATTGGTCGCCTCCACCGCATCGGCACATTCCCTTTGCCGAGCTGCGTAACGACAACGGCGAAAGGTCGAATAAGAACAGCTTCAATACTGTTAGTTGTACAGGCGTCAGCACGCTTAACACGAACGCTCCGCATCGGGGCCTGAAAATGCTTGATTGACGCCAGCGCTTCGTAGCTTTGGGTTCTGTTGCTGAGATGCTACCAATGGCCACATACTGTCCAAGCAGGCCGAGGTATTTTCTCGGCAACAGCGCCCAGCACTTCGCGGCTGGCATCGGTCAAACCAGTTCATACCACGCTGCAGAGCGTTCGTGCTAAGCGCGCTGACGGCTGTACTTACGGCATACGTACGGTTACAACGGAAACCACCCCCCACGACTCTCTTGCACAGACGAATGGCAGGCGCTCCGTAGTTCTGGCGGTTGACCTTCTATTTATCCTTACGTTGTAAACGACTCTAGCGTACAGCAGCTCCTGTGTGAAAACATGGTGGACACCAGCCGTCACACCGACTCAAAGGGGAGGCTCCTAACATTCATCCATCCTACGTTGGTCCACAGCTGCTTGAACCGAATAGCGAAATGAAGAGACTGGTAAAAGAACGGGCAGGATGTGACAATAACGCTTACTTTCTGCCTGATACAGTAAATGTTACCCGCAATTAAATGGAGTATTCCGTTGCAAATCTGTACCCTTTGCTGTGTGGAAGCTCTGCTACGGCACCCGACCGATGAAGCTGCTAACGACCAAAATCTTGCCTGGCGCACAAGTCTTGTTTGTTACCCTGATCATTCTTCGATCTGCGCCTCTCGAACCAATCGCGTTATTTTTCAATATTTTTTTTATCGACCTCGCCAATCAAACAAGTGTTATGCATCTCGGCTTGGCGGGAAAATGAATGCAGCCAGAATAGCAAAAAAAAAAATTTTTTTTGTTTGTCTCTATTGTTTTGTTTTCGTACGTGCGACGCTTTTCTCTCCCCTCAGTTCGCGTGCGGTTTGAGGCTTCCCAGAGTCGGGCGCGGCTTTGCAACAAGCCCACGAACGCTGTCGATATTTTTTCCTCCCTCGGCCGCATCGCTTGAGCGGTTGGGCAAAACCGCTATCAACATACCACTATGCGCCTGGAAGAGATTGTTTTTCGAACGGCTTTGCACAGGAAGGACATACTAACCTTCCTCTGCATTTTTTCTTTTGCTTTCTTTGCGCCATGGCTTCCGATCGATGCGGTATGTCGTCCTGGGGCCCATCTCTGAAAGTAGCTCCTCCTAATGATGCCGCGTGGTTTCTTTTTCTTTCTGTTCCGTATCTCACCATCATCGTCTTCATCGATCTGAAATCCCATCGG
>JALIZH010015635.1:0-27991 GCA_030522465.1 Rhipicephalus appendiculatus
TTTATTCCTGTATGCAACTAATTATCCTGAGTGAATACGATGGCTATACATTGAAGGCACATTCGGAAAGCCATCTTGGCATGCCTAAATTCTCAAAGCCCTTTCAGTGTCTTACACTGAACAATGCATACATGAGGTTGAACCATTACATGCAAAGTAGGCATCAACATATACACATTGTGAGCACAAGTGCACTTAGCAATATACAAACATAAAAACAAGAATGAAATTAAAAGTTATCGAGGTATTCAAAAAATGGTGTCATGTTTCGCTGAGAAAAATGAATGCAGCCACATGCCAGTGCATTCAGGTTCATCGGTCAGTGCCACAGTAGAAGGAAAATAAAGTTAGATGGTTAATGTTACTTTAGATACCCTGCTGATCTAAAAGTACAGCACAATAAGACAAACATGAAGAATGACAGATTTCAGTGTATAAGACAATATTTCCACTATAAGCTTTCAAAATAATTCTACACAGACGGCAGCGCAGAACCAAAGTGCCACTCCAAAGCGTTGTGTTAAATTGCTTAGAAACATTTTTTTTTCATTGTTAAACAGACTAGTATGAGAATATGCATTACCCCCAACCTAGCCAGAACCAATGCTTTGTAAATACGGTCAATTTGTTTACGCTGACGTTGGGAATTTAAGCACCATCATGACAGCCATTCTTCTCTTCCCAATTTTATGAGACTAAGAGAGCAAAAAACAAATTTTCAACTTTCCCCCATTCCAATACAAGCAGTCCAGGACAGCAGACAGTGGTCAGAGTCACGCAACCATCCCAATCTTAAGGACATAACAAATTAAACTGCTACATAATGGTCAACAGAGTTCTGTGAAAAGGCTCATGTGGTGCACGTATGGCAATGTCCGAAGCACGCCACTTCATGGATGCTCCATAGAGAGAACGAATACACCTGCAATAGGATGGATATCACTGTCAAAGCCAGCACACACACACAGTGCACTCACAGAAACATTTATTTACCCTTGGCATCAACCAAACTTGCACGTCACAATTTACTTGTAATGAGTGACATTTCTTCGTAGTTTAACGTGATCGATTGATTACATTTTGGCAACCTATTAGAGGCAACTATATTCAGACACTACTTAGGAAGTTTGCGGCGTTACCTCCTCAAAGGTGGGTGCGCACAAACCTTCACCAATGGGCAGGCACTTCAGATTGAAATCATAAGCCAGACAGCCAGTGACGCTACCTTCGGAAAACATTGCGCGACTATTTCTTGAGTGCCACAGGTGACGGCTGCTGCAGTTTGGTCACCTAGGTGGTCCAGACCTTTTAAGCTATGTCCGACTATACTTACATTTACAAAAGTCACCAGTGCTACTGGGTAGTACAAACTTGAAAGCTTGAACATGGTGGGAAATATAGATTGCTCATGTGTGGTCCTGCAATGCAGCAGCACATATCGTGTAAATTCAATTATATGTTTCCCAGTTAGGCAATGACCCGCATTTTACAGTAAATCGCTTTAGCTTGAGCAAGAACTCTGTAGAAATAACGAATTAAGAACCACCACAAAACGAAACAGCTTAAGCCAACCCGCCTCGTAGGTCGCCTCTTTGCTATCGTCTGACAAAAAAATCGTATTCACTAGCTATACTGCCGGTTCAAAATTAAAATTTACCTGCATGTAACGATACCAGCTTTTTAATTAAGACTGACACAGCGGGAGAGAGAAAAGTACAATTTGCCTGCATAGAATCGGAAATATATCTTTTTGGCAATTAATTTTCTGCAGTGGTACAGTCTGCCTGGTTTTTAGGATCGCTTCTGGGCACGCCTCAGTCGTCGGCTTATTCAAGGGCCGTTAATTGTAGTCGGATATAATCAAACGAGTCGGGAGAAGCCCCTGTTCGCCAAATGACCGAAGCGCGTCAGCCGATGGCCTCCGCGACTAAATAAATGGTCCCGGTCACGCAGTCTGCAATGTTCTCCGGCGGGATCACCGGCCGTATGGTTCGTGACATCAGCAACGTCAGTCTGGAGCGCGCGCCCATTGGCGCAGGCTTTGGCGCATCTGCCTTCGAGGAGGAAATGCCACAGACTTCTAAAGTAGGATGATCTACGCGTGGAGTTGCTTGGAGACTGCCGGCAAGGTAACCTGTGAGGTCAGGTTGCTTTCCAGTTTTTGGGTAGTAAAATATTTTCCTGGTCGACATGCAGGTGAACATCTGCATTTTGTCGCGCTACTCACGCTCACGGGCCTCGAGCCAGCAAAAACAACGCGACACAGTGTGGCGAGCGCGATGAATATAACTCTCTTGATGTGAGCTTTCATAATGAGCTCATCACCCACAACCACAACACTGAAACCGAGAACATATCGACGCACACAGGCCGCAATCGCGCACGAAATGAACGGACGTAAACGAGCTAAATTCAGCGGTCCTAATTGACAGTACATTCTACGGACCGCAGCTAAATTACCACGGAACACTTTTACTACTTGAAAATCTTGAAGTTACTATAAACATGCGCTCCATTGCCCATATGTGATGGCGATGACGCTGTATATGAACCCTGCAACGGGAGGCTGTTGCACCGCGTGGTTTCGGTTTCATACTCGATCCTAACCAAAGCTTTTGTCCTGTACGCGTGCAGGCATTGTCCGACTGGTTTCTTCAGAAGGACTGCTCGCGTTAAACTGAAATTTCTTGAAAGGTAAAATTAAAGATTCGCTCAAACGCCTTCTATTTCTCGGCTGTTATTTCTGAGCATAATTTAAACTACCTTCCTCGGAGCAATTGCGCAGGTTTGCGCCTCGGGTTTAATCACGCGAACAGTTCGCAAAGAGTTTTCTTCACCGGTTTATCGGCAAGACTGAATAATGCTCAAATTATTAGTTTTTAACACGAAGGTGTTTTATGCCAGGGTCCACCAAGATTTCAGTGACGTATTTCCGTCACGGAAATGGTCTAAGAAATGTACACGATCAGATATTGGCAAAGAAAGAAAGCTCTAACAACGGGAGTCGAACCCACTACCACTGGGCCTGCGACAAGAGATGCAGGGCACACTATCCACTGCGCCATAGTCACTGACTCTGAAGGTTTTACAAGCTTACCTTTTTTTATCAAACACTGTCCTCTCGCGGTGCTTTTCTGTTTGGCGGGGTGGTAATGCATCAAAACCGTGACCTTCACGATTAGCTCTTTTAACGCATCGTCGCTACCCGTTCATCCGGCAGTTGGGCCGTGGTCTTCGATAACTCTTTAACATGGCGCGAGTAGGTGACCTTAGCCTAAGTTCTGTGAACAATCAGCAACTCTCTTCTGGTTGTCGCACCACTTTCTCCAATTTCTAGGCTTGTGCGAATATTCGAATGCTTCGAATATTCGAACGAATAGTACAGTGTTCGAATTCGCTTCGATTAGAATTTAAATTATTGAAAATTTCGAAGTATTCGAAATGAACGAATAGGTGTATATTAGCCCGCATGTAACCCCTGTAAAGGTTGTTTCACTGCAGTGGAGGAGTACTAAGCCGTGAAAGCACCTATTCAAGTGTATATTAGTGCGCACGTAGCCCCCTGTAAAGATGGTTTCACTGCAGTAAAGGGGTGCTAAGCCGTGAAAACACCTATCCAGGGAAAATCCGCACTGCCGCGAAGCCCCACTTCAAGGTTAAATGAACCTGTTACCCTCACATCGATTCATCATGCCCATTTCATCAGTTTAAAAGCTTGTTATACCGGCTTATATGCTCTAAGTATAGTAAATTTTACAATGTAACATATTTTACAGGCTATCACTTGCATTCTACTGAAATTCAAATCCTGCTACTATTCAAATTGTTCTCCCTTCCTTTGAGCCAAAAAGAATGGCATTAGCACAGGCCTTGTTTAAATTTTTTAAAATATATTTTGCAGGTTAGTTGGCTAATGACAAATATGACCATTTTTCTCTATAATATGTGATATATACTATTCGATTCGAAATTATTCGAACCAAATCACTATTCGCTTCGAATTCGCGTCGAACCTAAAAATTCACTATTCGCACAAGCCTACCGATTTCGCTCTCACTGTTAAATGCTACAGCTACCACAAAGGTCTGTCTTGGACGTTTGTTGTCGGGATGTAAATTGTGCTATAGCTGTCAAACACCAAACGACATTGTGCAAGCTCTCTTACATCAATGCACAGTAAACATTCAACTACTTCGGTGCAGTGGCGTAGCCAGGGGGTGGCACCCTGAGCCCATACCCCTCCACCCCCGAAATTTTTGTTCTCCATGGCATACGGAGCGAAAAATGACCATTTTAAGGAGGACCCCCCCCCCCCCCCACCCCCGAAAAAGATTTCGGCAACCCTGTTTCGGTGAGCAGGGTTGCCGTTAATTGCTGATTTGCGCCAAATTGGCTACTTTCCGACCCCGTTTGGCTATAAAAATTTCCTATTGGCTACTTTCTGGCTACCTTTACACTTCTGATCTGGCGCACTAAGTAGCTATTTTTCCCATTTCTTGCAGACAAAATACAGTGTTTTTAACCTTCTCTGTCGGTTCAATCGATGCGCATGTCCTCCACCCACCAGCAGGCTGGTGTGCATCGATCGAGGTACCCTTACGCAGGGCGCACTTGCAAATACGGAGAGGCGAAGTTGCTTGCATGTTGGTAAATGCATGGCCAGCATGCTGCTCAAGCTGTCCGCCATCTATGCTAATGCTACATGCTAGTTTTAACAAATAATTTGATGTGCAATGCATGTTCTTGTGTAAATTTGAAAAAACGAGATACCCCCCAACAAAATGGAGCTGGCCTGTTCATCTCCAACCAGATTTCATGATCTGAAGTTGGACTTGTACTATGCAAACTCTAACAGTCCCATTCGGTCGGTAGCTTCAAGAAAAATCTGTTTCAACGTTGTTCAATGTTCTTACTGACTTGCTGGCTGGAACATTTGAACAGAAAGCAAGGGAAGTTTGAGAAGAGGACGACGACATAGCTGCAGCGATTACCACTGTCTTCTTGCCTCACCACCCACTGAACGTCACCACCCACGTCAAGCTGCTCCAGAGAACGTAACAATGTACTGCACTCTACATATGGCTACCCCGTAATACATGGCTATGCTATGCTTCACCCTTTCCCTTCTTCCTCACTTAATGTTCCCACCTCATTGCTTTTACTATGCATGGCTATGGTATGCTTTCTTTCTTTCTTTTCGTTTATGCCTTGCCCAGTTTTATCGATCACATTTTTGTTTATGTTTCTATCTCTTGCTCTCTTTCTGTAGTTCTTTGTCTGTATTTCTATCTTTTTATGTCTTTCTTCCATATCTTTCTTTCTCTATCTACTCATTCTCACACCAGAGTTTTTGCACCCCCCACCAGGCAAAACATACATTCATGTATTGTAACAATACCTTGGTTTGGGCGAGTTGGTCCATCATTAGGGAAAACTTGAAAAGCGCAAACGACGAAGATGAAACACATACAACAAAAACGCCAGTCCTGTTGTATGTGTTTCGTCTTCGTCGTTCGCGCTTTTCAAGTTTCCTCTAATACATTGATCCGAGCAACACTTACCAATTATTACATGATTACGGCAAACCTACTTCGTAATGCTGCGGTACTTTTTTTTTTTTTGTACACCACCTGACAGATGCAGAGAGAAATTTTCTATCTCTCCACTGCCTCACTCAGAATGACCCCTCCTTGAAATGCACATTGCTCAACAGCTTTCTCCAACACTGATTCAGTGAACTTAAAGTGTGAGGGGCTTCTAAGAAGTTGCTGAATAAGACATTCCACAATCAATATGTCAGCCATTCGTAGATAAAAAAAAAAAGGAGCCTCAAATAAGAATAATGTGTCATTGCCATAGGTCGGCAAACTCACTCATGAGTCGACTCACTCAGACTCAGATTGAGGCGTGAGTCTGAGTCTGAGCGAGTCCGGCTGAATTATAATTAGGTGAGTCTGAGTCCGAGTGAGTCCGGCTGAGTTATATTTAGGTGAGTCTGAGTCCGAGTGAGTCCGCTTGAGGAAAATTTTGGTGAGTCTGAGTCCGAGTGAGTCAGGTTGACGAAAATATTCATGAGTCTGAGTCCGAGTGAGTCCGTTTGAGGAAAAGTTTAGTGAGTCTGAGTCCGAGTGAGTCTGGATGACGAAAACACCGGTGAGTCTGAGTACGAGTGAGTTTGGTTGGAGAGAAATTTCTTGAGTCTGAGTCCGAGTGAGTCTGCTTCAGCAAAATTTTGGTGAGTCTGAGTCCGAGTGAGTCCAGTTGAAGAAAATATTAATGAGTCTGAGTCCGAGTGAGTTCGCTTCAGCAAAAGTTTGGTGAGTCTGAGTCCGAGTGAGTCCGGTTGAAGAAAATATTAATGAGTCTGAGTCCGAGTGAGTTCGCTTCAGCAGAATTTTGAATAGTCTGGGTCCTAGTGAGTGCTAAGCGAAAAACGTTTATTGAGTGAGTCTGCGTGGGCTCCATTTATTTTGCCGACCTCTGGTTACAAATATTTATAGCCTCCTTTTTATGGCGTGTCTTAAGCCCTAGAAATTATTTTTCAAATTATCAAGCTGTCCATGCCCTCATATACGAGGGCATGTAAGGAGGCTGTGCAGCATGTTCTGGCACATGTACAACTACAGGCCACTTTTATTTAGCGACATCGTGATCTACATTGAGTTTGATCTACAATTGTGTACCTGATCAACGGAGAATGAGTGCAATGTTCGAGCTTCATCATCCATGTGGATTCAAATACGACAAAGCAGCACGATTCGCGAGCATCGAGCGCCCCTTCGCTCTCTGTTGCAATGAACTGCTTGTGTCTTTAGATGTCGCTTCGGTTTTTTCATGAATAAATGTAGCAGTTGGGACATTTTCGAGCGCCAAACAAGACATTCACAAGTACGAGAGAGACAGGACGGGCGCTTTTGAATGCCTTGTGAATGCATTGTACAGCGCTCAAAACTTTCCCAGTAGCTATGCACCATCTCGCCGAATTTCAAGCTTTGTTAAAAATGCAGCGACGACACAGACCATCGGCTTTCGTCATGTCATTCGCTACCAATTAAACAGCGGCTTCATTATTCAAAGTGGCTAGATAAAGCTTGCCCCCCGTGGTACCTCGCAAATTGTAGCGACCGGATTTCAAGGAGGAAGGGGGTAGAAACGCATCATTAATGCCATACGCAATGCTTCATAACTTGCAAAAACAAATTTCTTCGGGCTGTAATGTGGTCAAAGAATTCAGTTACCTCTCGGCAATTCAAGGAGCTTTTAAACTTTATAGACTTCTTCGATTTCTAGACTCTCTTTGGGAGATATTGCTGCCATATTTTCCCAGCACGCCTGCAGTTCAGTCCTTGCCGACTCAAGCAAAACCCGTTTTTTTTTCGTATTTTTTTTTTCCTATTCAAACACCTTTCCATTCATAGTCAGCATCGACGCGCCGAAGCACTTTCGTTGGTCCCTCAGCCGTCATTGTGTTCGTCCAAGCCACACGGCAAAAAGCTTCATGGCACGGCCGTTTCCCAGGCTCGTTTCTCGTATCTTGCTTTCGAGCTCCTAATACCCCCCCAAGGAATGCAAGGAAAGTACAAAACGAAGCAACGAGCTCGACACTCTAGGCTTGGGGCCTGCAACACAAAAATCTCTATTCTTTCAAAAGTGAACATTCGGCAGAAGTCTCTGGTTGGGATAACAGAAAACTGGAGAAAAGAGAAAACTCCAGCCAAAATTTATTTTAAGAAACCGCGACGTTTTGAAGCATGATCGGCTTCTTGTTCAGGGGTGAGAAGGCCCAAGATGTGCAACGCCTTCTTGCCAGGCGTGATTGTTTGCTGTGAGTCGTCGCAAGCCCTGGCAGTAGAGGGAGGGCAGTGTCCCCGTGGTGCCGTTGATGTTTCCCGCTGTCTGCTCAATGTAGCAGGATTTGCGGAGGGGCTGCCGGCGAAGGTTCCTTTCTTTTTCCAAAATCACAGCGCCGTCGGGACTGGTATGGTGGTCAAACCACTGGCAGTGCTCTGTCACTTCAGTCCATCCGCTGTTCAAGTGACGGAGGTCATTCTTGTGCTGCCGCATTCTTTCATGGAAGTTCTTGGTTTCCTCAATGTAGGAAGCGGGGCAGTCGGCGCACGTGATCCGGTACACGACGCCCTGCGCTTTTTCCACAGATGCGCTGTCTTTGGGCCGAGAGATGAAACTGCCGATGGTGGTGGATGGCTTGTGGGAAACGTCGACCCCTGCCTTTCTTAGTATACGGGCTATTGCTTCGCTGGCGCCCGCAATGTAGGGGATCGACACACGGCGTTGTTGCGGCGCCGTTGGTGTCACGTTTCCCCCGTCTTTTCTCTTACGGAGGGCTCTGCGAATAAACGCCTTTGTGTAGCCGTTGGTGCAGAGGTCACGAATTATTGTCTTCCTTTCTTCTATCCGCTGCTGTGGCGACGATTGGTGATTTTGGTTGGAGTTTTATATTTAAACTCGTGACGCAGCGGGTGGTTGGTTGTTTACACAATAAACGAAGGCACGTTTAGCTGCAGTAGGGCGATAGGAACTTTAAAATCGATTTTAGATACGTCCTAGGCTATATTATCTGTTGATATTTCGTAGATGTGCGCGTGTGTGTACACAAATCTATCCCACATGTTATCTAGCCTTCAAAATTTTGTTTCAGAACTTCAATGGGAAAGATAGAGGAGGGGGGGGGGGGCGAGGAGTATGCGCTGGTATGAAGATAAGGAGCGGTCTCATAAATATACGAGACTCGAGCACTCCTCTCCATCCCTCAGTGGCGTAGCCAAGGGGGGGGGGGTTGGGGGGGGTTCAAATCCCCCCCTCGAAATTTTTCAGTTTTGCTTCGCACATATACAAACGCACGCACGAACATACATAAAGTATGGTTGAACCCCCCCCCCCCGAAAAAAAATTTCTGGCTACGCTACTGCCATCCCTTACCCCCCCTCCCTGCATCTTTCGAGAATGTAGGCTTTGAAGCAGGAAAGAAAAAAAAAGTGCATGTCCTGCCTTCATGTCACTCATTTTGTATTTGTTGTAGCACTGGCTTTCAATCATAAGTCGCTGAGCAGTGTCCCCTCACGGGAGACAAATTAGCGTATTTCTCATGTTTCATGAATCACTAGATGCCATTGTGAACCCACACCAATTGCCCATCAGTCTGTCATTCTGCAAAGAAAAACAGTACGTTATGGCAACCTCCGCTGCCCCATTTACCCGCTGAAAATAGGCTCCTCAATTATTTATTTATTTAATAGTACCCTGAACACCCGAAGGAATTACAGAGGGGAGCTGTGCATTTGAGAATGCGTAAGAGAGTAGCAGTTACATCGAAGTAAAAACAATACAAATAATAAGTTATTAAGGATAGATATAATAGCGACGCAGTGAGAATAAAAAGAAATAAAATGGCTAATAGCGCAGGGTTAGGTATGTGAATTTATTGCGTCTGGTTTGTAGTAAACCCTCTAGTTGTCAGTTCAGGGCCTTGGCCAGTGACTTTTTTCTTAGAAATGAATATTCCTGTCCTTTCTGGGGACTAGTAGGATCACTGTGAAGCGGCGCCTGCGTCCCCACCTTTCAATACGGCATTCTTGCAATCGGCTTGAGAAAATTGCCACCTCGTTTTGCATGGCCTGTACCAGACCATGCGAAAAGCTTCGACCATACCTTTGAACACACTGGCCGGCTCTCATCGGCGCACCTATGCACGTTCCTTTTTGCCTTGTGTCCGTATCCAGCGTGGTACTGATACGACTCTTTACCATAATCCACGAGATAGAGTAGTCACTAACAGTTACAAGTGGTTCTTAGCCGGCTCCGAAAAATATCTTGCTAGAAACAAACGCAGTCACAACCCGTGTACTTAGATTAACATGCACGTTGAAGAACCCTGGGTGGTCGAAATATCTGGAGCCCTCCACTACGGCGTCTCTGACAACCACATCTTGGCTTTGCGACGTAAAATACGAACCTATATTATGCGCAATCACTTTGCGAAAGCATGACATCGACTAAAACCGAACTTACCACTTCTATAATTCGAAACACTAGTATAATAATTATTGGCGTTTAACGTCCGAGAACCATGATGTGATTATGAGGGGCGCCGTAGTCGAAGGCTACAGAAATATTGGCTACCTGGGGTTCATTACGTGCGCCAAAATGTAAGCACACATGGCTCAAGCGTTTCGGCATCCATCGAAAATGCGGCCGGGATTCGATGCCGTGATCTTCGGGTGAGCAGTCAAGCACCACAACCACTAGACTATCGTGGCAGGTGTTCTCGAAACTTTAGAGAGGCAGAACCATGCACCCTATAAAGCCATGTTTCCAAAATATTTCAAGGGTGGTGAGCTCGATTCTGCAAAAGATGGCCGCCTCATATTATTTTCTTTTTCGCGTTGTCAATGAGCGGTAAATCGACTGCAAGACCATTGGCAGTTTCATGAACGTGTTTAGAAAAGCGCCATAACGTAATGTCAAGCTTATTTCGTTCCCAAGTAGCGTGATTAGGCCTTCGAACGGCAAAGCGTAAGAAAGGACGTCATTTATAATTGGGTCTGCCAAAAACGCACGTACGTGCTCGCCTACTGAAAACAAATGGCGCGTGCGCATAGCGCATTTCAAATGTAACAGGAATGAAAACCTAATGTTCCTCGAAGGTCGGTATACCCATTCTTATATTTAAAGAAAACATTCTCAATATTGCAAAAATCGCGTGTAATGTTAGATTTCTCTTTATGATAGACATTGCGATGCACGGGAAATAACTTCTTTTTGTATGTTGAAAGCTATCATACATATATTTTGAAGGTTTCCTGGCACTTGTGAACCCTTTACGTGTGTTATTCTACATAAGCTATTTTATGGCGCTCCTTCGACATTTATTGGATGAGCCGGGCCAAATCGAATATTGCAAATTTTTAGTCCGAGTACGTCTGGTTGAGAAAAAATTAAGCGAGTCTGTGAGTCCGCGAGTGAGTCCGCTTCAAGAGAATTTTGGTGAGTCTGAGTCCGACTGAGTCCGGCTGACAAATATTTTGGTGAGTGAGTCCGGCTGAGTTATATTTTCGTTATATTTTTGTGTGTCTGAGTCCGAGTGAGTCCGGCTGAGTTATATTTTGGTGAGTCTGAGTCCGAGTGCGTCCGGCTGAGTTATATTTTGGTGAGTCTGAGTCCGAGTGAGTCCGCATGAGGAAAATTTTGGTGAGTCTGAGTCCGAGTGAGTCAGGTTGACGAAAATATTCATGAGTCTGAGTCCGAGTGAGTCCGTTTGAGGAAAAGTTTAGTGAGTCTGAGTCCGAGTGAGTCTGGATGACGAAAACACCGGTGAGTCTGAGTCCGAGTGAGCTTGGTTGAAGAGGAATTTCGTGAGTCTGAGTCCGAGTGAGTCCTAAGCGAAAAATATATTTATTGAGTGAGTCTGAGTGAGCTCCATTTATTTTGCCGACCTATGGTCATTGCTGATCTTGGAGTGTGAGCAAGATCTTCCATGGTTGCTGCTGTACGTATTTAAATTCCAACTTCTTTCGTTCCTCATAAACAGCGATATAACCAAGCGAACTTGCAACACCATAATGGTGGGAGATTTCTCAACTTGGAGTGCTCCGTATGGGAAGGCTTTACAATTGCTTTCACACAATGCTTGCCCGTTGGAATTCATTATCAAGTGAAGATTTGGATTATTCCTTGTTTTTCAGAGTATAGTACTAGTATTATAGAAACGAACATTGAAGAGTACACGAAGGTGCAACTGTCACCAGACCACAGACAGCAACCAGTATTGCAAATGTGTGCACCTCACACATATTTCAGTGCTACCTAGTCTGTGTGCTTTTTAGTGCTACAAGTCTATGAACAAATAGTGTTAGACCGTATTTTATACAGTGAAACACGAGATCTCTTTCTTGACTGTGTAATCTTAATTAGCTGCTGTTGGAAGAAATAAGATGCAATTTGATACGGGATGAACATACTCTTTATATCTTCTGGCTATTACAAGTGTATAATCTGATTATACAGTGGATAGAGTAACCTCCCCAATTTCAGCTAGATACTGAGTTGTTCTGCTAATACCTCTTAGGACAAAGAGCAGGTCAATATCCAAATGAGTAAGAAGTCTGTGCTTTTTGTGCTGCCTGCTTCTCATTAAGTATGGTTAAATGATTGTTACATTTAGGCAACTGCTAAATTGCATTTTATAAGCAACTACAATAACATATTTTGAACTAAAGAAAAAGGAAGTAGTTTAACAGAAGCTTATGATGTGAAATGAAGTTTCATAACACTACGAAGAGCACATGTGCATTATGTACGATTGCAAAGGGTTGAAGGCACATCTAGAGTCTAAGTTAGGATTACAAACCTGGCAAGCCCTATCAGCCATATATAGATGCAGACATTTGAGCCTATAGCCCAATGAAACTGCAGAATGATGAAGAATGTCCAGACTCTGTGTGCAGGTGCAAATAAATCATCACTATCGGACCTATTTTATGTCCACTGCAGAATGAAAGCCTCTACCAATGATAGCCAACCCACATTATCCTGAGATATCTCATTTCCAATTTACTCCTTCAAATTTCTTAATTTTCATACCCTTTGCCATCCTCAGCAATGCTTCCCATCCCTTGGTATCCATTCTGACGCCCTAATCAATAATTGGTTATCTGTCCTCCTCATGACGTGACCTGCCCAGGTCCATATTCTTCCTCATAATCTTAATGCAGAGCTGTTATAGTTGAGGTTTGTCGGGCGTCATACATAGAAAATTATCATCACCATGTACCAGAACGCACTCTCTTTTTCCTCTTCTGCACCGCTCCCAGAACATGTGCGCCGATTTGTTTCGTGTGGATGCAATAACTATGATGAGTGAGAGAAGGGGTACAGAGAGAGAGAGAGGGAAAGATAAAGAAAGAGAAAAATTCTAAATAAGAACCTTTTTTTGGCAAGGCGAGATTCGAACTCGTGTACCCACTAGCGGAAGGCAAGTGTCCTAACCATTCGGCTATTCAGGCACGCTAGTAGAGCATAGCACGGACTTGTATAGTACAGCATAGCAAGGAAGTGGGAAAGGGAAGCGAGGGTGATGAGGAAGGAAAGCAGGAGGGGAGAACAAGTACAGAGAGACAGAGCAAGAGAAAAATAGAAAGAAAGACGAAAGAAAGAGATAGGAGAGAATGACAACAGAAAGAGAGAAAGAAAAAGAAAAAAAGAGAAGGAAAGGGAAGGAAAACTTAGAAATACAGAAAAAGAAAAAGGCATAGAGAGAAAATGTATCCATACAGATTAAAAAAACAGATAGAAAGAAAAATGGGCATGCATAGCCATGTATAGTATAGCGATGTATAGTATAGAATATCAAGGGGTGGAAAAAACAGAGGCAAGGGGGGTAAATGCCAAGCCAAGGCCAGCCAGGTGCCCAAAAGCTCTGCTGTGACCCAGCATTGCATGACTTAGCACAATCTGCGCTAGTTTTCTGCTAGGATATTGCACACCCCTATTAGTTCTCCAATTAACTTTGCTGTCTTTCACTCAGAGTAACGATTTTCATTTTTCACTCCATCACACGCTGTGTGGCCCCTTTCTTTTAGAGTTTCTTTCTCAAGGTTTCAGCACCATATGTTCGAATTGGCAAAGTACACTGGTTGTACAATTTCCGCTTTATTGACCGTGGCAAGTTGACAGTCACGAGTTGAGAACAGTATCTGCTGTATGCATACTAGAGCACACTAATTCTTCAGAGAACTCCCATTACACGGGAAAGCTCCCCATTTAGATATACATATCTTTCTATCGATTATTGGGCCCAATTATCTATCACAAACTTTCATCCTCTCACCAGACCAGCTAGCATGATACCTTGTCTTCTGCATCTTCATGTTCAACCCTACTTTCACATTTCCTTCGCTTCGATATATTTTTGCCACTCATTGCTGTCCTTGTCGAGGGGTACGATGGCTCCTCCAGACTAACTTGCTTATTATCTTTTATTCCCATTTCTTCTCAACCCAGTCATTTAATTCCTTCTAGTCAAGCAGTGAACGATAATCAATAGATCGTATCTTCTCCTTGGATACTTTTCTCGATCGAAATTTTCCCCTTTTCTTGAAGAGCAGCATAGCATCTGTGGAATCTCTGCATATGGGTATACATGTATGTTCCGTGTGCCTCCAGAACTAATGTTATATTCAACGAGTCGAATTCACTTTCATAATAGATAAATTTCATAATAAAGGGGCTTTTTGTATTCAGCAGACTTCTCAATTAATATTGACTGCATGAAGGTGAATCATGGTAGAGTACTCTTTCCTAAAGCCAGCTCCTCTCCAGGTTTATGAATTCAAGTACGGCTGTTATCCTATCCAGAACCATAGTTGGAAATTTTTTGCACAATCCTAAAATAAGGTTGATCCATCCATAACTTGAGTCTTTCATGCCTCCCTTTTTGTGTACGGTATTAATAAAATAATGGTGTTTTTCCAATTTGCTGGAACATTTGAAGTCTTGAGGCACAATGTGTAGTGTCACAACCTATCTAAACATAAGTCCCCTCCATTTGCGACCAGGATAACATTGATCTCACAGATATATAAATAAATAAACAAATAAATCAATAAATAAATAAAGAATGAGATGAGTAAACAGAGAATGAAAGTAGAAAGTGTTTTATGGCCCTAATAAGTTCACCATGGTTTTTTTTTATCTACAGTAAAGAACCACCTTGCCTAAGCTTCCTAACTTACAAGACATACTTGAATCTTGGGACAGATACCTACTTATCTTTAAGTATGTCCCAAATAGTATTACAATGCTTTTGTGAGAGATATTTCGCAAAATGGTTTAGAGAAAATATTTCATGCTACCTCCGAATCCCAACTGATGTGAACTTTATGATAACGCACAATCTAAGCTCTACAATGTTGCCAAGACGGAAAGAAGAGACTGTCGCGATGACCACGGCTGCAACTGCTGCTTGGTAGGCTGTGGCAGGAATGTCCCAGACAGCATATGCTTCCAGGCTGGATACGCCATGCTAGCTGTATATACTACTCTGAATACAGCTTTGGCTGTGGTATTCACTGCAGCTTTTACTGAAACTGGGCAGGCAGCTCGTAGAGGATTTGTGAGTATGCACTTGCTATCTTCGAAGCTGCCCAACTCTTCGGACCAAGTTTTTGAAGCTGCAGACACTGGCTTCACCTGCATGAAATTTGAGATAGGAGCGTTTTATGCATCCCGAGAACCATAACCCCACTACTGAATGGAAGTGCCAAGAAAACACAGGCAACTTTTGCAGCACGTGCCGTGAATTTTATTTTTGTGGCATCAGACCGGGTGCCATTACAACACCCTTCCGACTGGACAACACACCCGAGCATTGCCTTTTAACAATGGTGTAAAATTATTTATCATTTCAGACAGAATATACATGTACACATAACTTGAGCCAGGACTTTTAAAAGTGAAAGGCGCACTGAAAACTAACTGAACCGCACATACCATTTGTACAGGCCCATAGTTACGGAGGCTATTAAGTGAAGGGCACATACGAAGCTAACTGAACCGTACACATACCATTTGCGCAAGCCTCTAGTTACGCAGGCTACTTCCTTACTTCCCCTTATTAGCTGACTCATAAATTGAGTCTAATTACCTAACTTTTTAATTATTGGCTGAAGAATCAAAGTATGCATGCAGAGTCGTACAGCGCCTTCTGAAACCAGTGACTGAATTGTTTCCTGTATGGCACACCTCACAATAGTCCTTTTTTCTATGTTACAAAAGAAGCCTACGAAATATGAAAGAAGGCATATGACAAACCACTTGTGCACTGCTGTTCTGATGTTCTCAAACACGCAATCGGAGGACCAAGTCACCTGCCGTGTTTTATGCACGCTTTATCGCCTAGGCAGCCTTCTGCCAGCAGCATGCATTTGCGCGATCATTCGACAAATGCCACTGGCCACCATCGTGACACTCTGACACCTACCCATGGCCAGATCATGCTGCAGGTGAACTTATCTTGGTTAAAGTTACGTGGGACAAACTGCACATTCAACCCTTTACGGTCTGTTGTCAGCTTCTCCCGACAATGCAACACCACCGGAGTGGTCTGTGGTCGGGCCCTGCTGGAAAAGTTCTTTCTTGGTTGGTTCACTCATGCATTTTCTCGTTGCTAAATGCAATGTCTCTTGATAGCTTTGATTTTTTTAGTGTAAGACCGGAACGGATGGAAGGTGAGTAAAGGCTTCAGAACGCAAATGCTTAATGTAGGAGTTTGCTCACACATTCATACATACCTCAATGTGCAAAA
The DNA here is from genome assembly GCA_030522465.1 of Rhipicephalus appendiculatus. Taxonomy (NCBI): domain Eukaryota; kingdom Metazoa; phylum Arthropoda; class Arachnida; order Ixodida; family Ixodidae; genus Rhipicephalus; species Rhipicephalus appendiculatus. Next base: position 16,322 of record JALIZH010015635.1, read on the forward strand.
ACATAGCCAGTGAAGAAAAGCTCTGTAATATGTTTCAATGAACAGAAAGTTTCAATAATCGAAAGTTGAGTCATTGCAAATCTACTGAATTGCGTGAAAAATATTCTTCAAACACTGAATCTTGTAAGTTCAACTAAAAATTTTTTTTAAATCCCAAATTTGAGCAAACTTGCATACTGGTCCATAATCAGATGCAACTTAAACCATGTGGTGCCACATTTAAAGCTCACTCTTATACCTCAATCAAAAGTAAATGGGTAATTCTTTTCATTTTGACAAATTCTAGCATAACTTTTTTGTTAAGAAAGAAGACCATTTTCAAAGTTCATCCTTGACAGCAATCTTCCCATTTCTTGACATAACAGCCTCACTACATCGTGCATACAGGTTGGGATGGAAGCGGGACCTCGTATCTCATGCAGCACAAGGAGACAGCGATGAAGAATACTATGCCTAAACAGAGAAGACAGTGCACTTAAAAGCAACAGTGACAAGCAGATCTCATTTTTCATTGAATTTTGTCAATGACAGATAATGATGCAGTCATAAAATTATTGCTGTTTGCACAAATTCGCGCAAGGCTGGGTCACAGCAGAACTGGTAGACTATAAGCAGAGGAGGAAGAAGAGGACGAAGATGAAGAAGTTAACTACGAAAGTGCATGCCGGTTCATGAAGATCATAGTTTTTCTACACCACACAGCAAGCTATAGTACTTGCTATACTGTACTATACACGGCTACGCTTTATCTAACTTTTTCTATCTTGTTCTAGCTCAACGTAAAGTGTGCGACTGTGCTTGAAAACTATCATCATCATGAACAGGTATGCACTACAGAATTCGGGGAAATCTCACTACCCACCGCTACGGCATGGTCTGTAATAACCCTGAGAACGAGTACAGGAAGAGAAAGAAAGAAAAAGAGAAACAAACAGAGAGGCAGAAAGAGAAAAAGAAATGTTGCCAAAGAAAGTTCTTCACAAGGCGGGATTCTAACCCATGTGCCCTCGATCCGAATGCGAGTGTCCTGACCACTTGGCTATCCAGGCAAGCTAGCAGAGCATAGCATAGCCTTGAATAGTATAAGGTAGCAAAGGGGTGGGAAGGGAAGTGAGCATGATGAGGAGAAACGTGGTGGTGAGGAGGGAAAAAGGAGGGGAGAGGGTAAAGCATAGCAAAGAAAGAATGAGAAAGATAGAGAGAAAGGAATTCAGAAAGAAAAAGAGACAGAGACGCAGAAGTAGCTTGATGTACGTGGGCGAGTTGGTGTAACATACTGGAAGAAATAACTTTGCGCAAATAACACGAGGACGAGAAAGGAACACTTACAAATGCGCCTGTCTGTTGTAAGTGTTCCTTTCTCGTCCTCGTGTTATTTGCGCAAAGTTATTTCTTCCAGAGACAGAGACAACATCAACGAAAGAGAAAGAAGTGGAGAGGGAAAAAAAAAGAAAATTTACACCATCTTCCCAAAGGGAACCCTGATGGGATGCGAAGCAGCAGCGTTGCGCATGGGAGCGGTGGAGAGGGTGAAGCGAGAGAGAGGTGACACGTACAGACATGTTTCAACGCGTACGTTAGGCGCGCGTCAGGCGGAAGCTGCGGGCGCTGCGGCGAGCGCGCGGTAGGCGAGGGAGAGAGTGACGTCAGCGCGCACTGCGAGGGGAGCGTGACGTCAACGTGCAGCTGCGGCGTGACCTACTTGGCACCGCTCCAACACCTGCGCGTTGCGGAGAGCGCGTTGCGGCGCGTTCGTACGGACGCACAGACGGAGGGACAGCGTTACACAGCCTTGTCAAAGAGCTGCTTCGCATCTAAAAGAAAATGGAAGAAAGCATTGCGTCGTATAGCGACCAGATACCACACCACCTGGCCAAGCCGCACATGCGCAGTAGCTAAGCCACGCCCACCAATGGAGCCAACGTGCGCAACCTCCACTCTATAGTGCATAGCCTGGCTGAGCAAAATTGTGTCCAGAGAGGCATGGGGCGTCTTAAGAAAATGCATACTCCTGAGGAGGAAGCCACGCATCTCGAAGCTAGACGTGTCATTCAAAGGCGAGTACGAGCGCCAACGAGCCCATGCTTCGCTTACCAAGCTTTCCATGACTTAGTACAAACTGCCCAAATTTTTTTGTGTCTTGATTTATATCGTGTACTCTTTCTATTTCTTTGTCTGTCTTTCTGCCTTTTTCCCTCTTTCAACCCTTTCTTCTTTTTTCTCATTCTTTCTTTCGTCATAAGCCTCTGCTTCTCTATTTCTCTCTGTGTGTAGTCAGTCTCTCAACTTCTATATTCCTTAATCCTCCTTCATTCTTCCATCCTCCTTTGCCTCCTAACCCTCACATCTGTCGTCCTGACCTTCACTTCCCTTTCCCACCACCTTGCTATACAAGGCTATGCTCTGCTCTGTCAGCATGCCTTGATGGCTGAGTGGTCAGGATTCTCGCATTTGGATCATGGGTACGCAAGTCCAAATCTCAATAATAATAATAATATCTGGGGTTTAACGTCCCAAAACCACGATATGATTATGAGAGACGCCATAGTAGAGGGCTCCGGAAATTTCGACCATCTGGTGTTCTTTAGCGTGCACTGACATCGCACAGTACATGGGCCTCTACCATTTCGCCTCCATCGAAATGCGACCGCCTCGGCCAAGATCGATCCCGCGACCTGCAAGTCCAAATCTCGCCTCGCCAAAAAATTTCTTGCATCAAGAAATTCTCTCTTTCTCTCTCTCTGTACTCATTCTCTCGCCCATCAAATTATGGCATTCTTTGGCAGCCAAATCGGTGCACGTCTACTGGTAGCGAAGCAGAAGAGGAAGGGGACGAAGAAGAGGACAAAGATGCCATGTGCCTTTTCAAGATGATAATAATTTTCTATCTACGACGTACGACCAACCTCAACCTTAACAGCTAGCTTTGCTGTAAAGCAAATACATTGCTGTATGGCGAACTTCATGAAACTCAAGTTCGTTTGAAACAAGATTAAGCCGTCAAGCAAGTCAAGTCAAGCAAGTCAAGCCTTTGTCATCATGTCAGCGCAATATTTCTGCCACTCAGCACTTCTTGCAATATTTTCATCCAATGACAGATTTCTCAACAATAACTATATTTCCGATGCATTCGAAGCTGCTTCATGCACTTAAAGGAGTACTGACATGATTCTGAGGCACCCCAAAAGGGAACTCTATCGTTTCCATAGTGTGCACTGTCATCGCTCTCCACACGCCGGAGCCACACAACGCGTACAAAATATTATACACTGATTTTAAAGTTCGTCACCCAGCATCTGCAAGTCAGCCCCACTGCAATGGACATTATCGTGACAAATCAACACAGCTCACTGGGTTCGCGAAATTTGCGTCTTGCATGCAGCCTAAGTCGCAGAAATCACTCTCAGAGTCACTGGACGACAATACACTCATCGTTGGTTACGTGAACCACGTGCGACTGACAGCAAACAGGCAACTGTTGCTAGTATGTCGCGAGTTGCAGTCTTCCCGTGACGTCAGAGCAGTCTTGATACGTCACTGCGAAGCCACCCTCTCGATACCGAAACCAAAATTGCTGTTTTAAGGTAGCGGTAATAAAAATATATTCGATGCATTCTCATGCACCGTGACACTCTTTTTAGGGTTCTAGACACCCACGTTTTTATTTAGAGCAACAATCTGAAAATATTTAAAATTCGTGTCAGTACTCCTTTAAGAAGTTACCTTCCCCCATACATAAATTAATTTAATCAAGTAACACTTCTTTCCCTCCCTCCCTCCTTCCCTCCCCACACCAACAAGCAAAGTCTGTATGCTACTCACCTTTAGAACTTTTTCTATGAGTGGATACGAGAGATGTGGTCACTGAGGTTGGCCTTCCTTGAAAAGGATGCATTGCAGTGGACACAGCAAAAGGGACGCTCTCCAGTGTGGGTGCGCATATGGTACATGAGCGTGGCACGGTGCGAAAAAGATGCATCGCAGTGGTGACAGGAAAAGGGACGCTCTCCTGTGTGTGTGTACAAGTGCTGCGTGAGGCTGGCCCTGTGCGAAAAGGATGCATCGCAGTGGTCACAGGAGAAGGGACGCTCTCCTGTGTGGGTGCGCAAGTGCTCCGTGAGCTGGGTCTTCTTTATAAAGGTTGCACTGCAGTGGTCACAAGGGAAGGGACGTTCTCCTGTGTGGAGGCGCAAGTGCTGTGTCAGCGTTGTCTTCTGCGTAAAAGGATTTATTGCAGTGGTCACAGGAAAAGGGGCGCTCTCCTGTGTGGGTGTACAAATGGTGTGTGAGGTTTCCCTTCTGGAAAAAGGCTGCACTGCAGTAATCACAGGAAAAGGGGCGCTCTCCCGTGTGGGTTGCGTATGTGGTGCTTCAGGGAGCGGTTCTGAGTGAACTCAGCAGGACATAAGTGGCACTGGTAGAAGGGCTTGGCCGCATGTTTGCGAAGGTGGCCTTCCATTTTAGTCCTTTCTGTGGTCACATAGGTGCACTGCCGACAGGCCTGCCGTCCGTTTTCTACAGTCACTAGTGAACTGTACTGCTCTGGAGAATCCAGTGACAAGGAACCTGCAAAGCCACATGCAGACAGAACAAATTATGCATCACACACTACAAAAAACTGGAGTGCAGCACCAGGTAGTCACTAAGTATGTCATAACCTTGGCCTAGCCAAACCACGTCACTGACGGGCAAGACTCCAGTGACACAGCACACCTCTCACACAAGTGCCCAACTCTTTCTACATAAATACGTACTATGCTTAATATATTCGAACATCTTCTGCTAATAATACAAGTCTGATTTGCGAGCCATTCTGATACTACAATAAGGGCAAAAATTTTTCATGGACATGTGCCACTACAACTAATTTTCGCACTGCTTTTCCGCATAGCAGTATTTATACACTACAGGACAGCCAAAGCGTCATTTAATTTCTGAGCACGCAAGGCATTTGAAATAAAAAGAAAATGGAAAAAAAAATTTGAAATTCAAACAAGCTGGAAAATATGAATAAACAAACATATACGTGAGTTAAAATAACATCAGTGTTTCCAGGGGTGAAAAACAGAGGCACGCCTTTCAACGTAACAAAAAAAGAAATTGCTATACATATGTATGGGCAGACATCACACATTTTGCATTAATGTAGTTTTTACTGATTCAATGGAAAAAATAATGACACAATGGATTAGTACAAATAACTTATTCACTCACAAAAACCCACACAAGTAGATATTCCACTTTATCTCATTATGTAACTGATTATCGTTAAATAAATACGATGGCTAAACACCGAAGCCACATTTGGAAAGCCATCACGGCATGCCTGAATGATCTAAGCTCTTTAAATGCAATACACTGAACAATGCATACATGAACTTGAACCACGACATTCAAATACGGCATCAATGTATCATATCATAAATATGCCAAATGCAACTAGCAATACATAAACATAAAAACATGAATGAAATTAACTTGACATACTGAAAATGTGTAACAAAAAAAAATGCACGCATATATACAAAAAATGGTGTCATGCTTCAAAGAGCAAGAAAACGCAGCCACATTTCAGTGAATCCAGGTTCCCCTGTTAGTGTCTCAGTCAAAATAAAATAGATCGAGTTCATTTGTCGACATTATGTATGGTATTTTGCCGATTTCAAAGCACAACATCAAAACACTGACACGCAAGAAGTCATTTCCAATGGTTAAAATACCATGACTGCGAATGGTCAGAAAAGATACAAGCCCGCTTTTCTGCAGAACATGAACAATTATAGCTTCATCCTTGTATGCGCAATGTTTTAAAAGGATGTCTCAGTTAACTTGCGCAAAGCATTTTTTTAAAAAATATCGTGCGCTCTAAGAAAACCTAGAAAAAGAAATTACTAAACAGGGAAGTTGGCATAGATGAAATAATATGGCGTTGCTGAAAATGCATCACAACTTTTCTATAACAGATTTTTCACTAAAGCTGCTATTTTAAAGGTTAATTAATCAATCTTTGTCACTCACCTATATGGGGAGTTATTTTAGCCTAGATAAAATATTCCGATGTTTCTCAACATTAGCTGTAACTTTTGTATTAAAGGTCTTTCACTAGAGATACTGAAGGTCTTTCACAAAAGTAATTAAAAAGTTAATTAAGCAGTCTTTGTTCATTCCCCAGCTTGTTGGATTGGAAAAATATCATGATGTGCTGCATATGGCTCAGAGCAACAATGGGCCATTTTGATATGTGTAGCACATAGGTTGTTCTTCTGTATTACTACGCACAAGTTTGTTGAGATACCCTGTATAATTTCCTATCAATCCTTAAAATTCTTTCAGTGGAAGTGCAATGATACAAGAGAATACTAAGAGTAACTTATTCACTCTCTCACAAGGCCATACACATCGGTCAATATTCCACTTTATCATTAGATTTAACTGATTTTTCTGAATAAATTGATGGCTAAACACTGAAGCACACGTAGAAGGCCATCTATGCCTAAATGATCAAAGCTATTTCAATGTCTTACAATGAACAATTCACACATTAACCTAAAGCACTTCTTGCAAGTCAAGCATCAAAATATTCAGATAATGAGCACACCAAGTGCGCCAACTGATATATAGAAGTAACAACATGAATTGAACTGGAAATACAGGGTTATCACGAAACAAATCAATACAAACGAAAATAATGCCATGTTTAATGGTACATCTAGGTTTTTTGGTTAGTGCCACAGTAGAATGAAAATAGAGTTCACTGCTCAACGTTACTTTTAATATCCTGCTGATCTATAAATATAACACAAAAACACAAAGGAAACACTTTCATAATCCTGGGATAATGGAGCGCACTGCAACACTAAAGTACCATTCATTATGTTTACAGCGCGAAAAGAACGAACTTACTAAGGCACACATACGACAGGACACTCAAGTGTGTTGTGGTAACTTGCCCACACACTGTTTTCTTTCAGCTACAGTTTCATAAACATTTTCACCGTTAAACAGACTTGTAAGACCAGAATATGCATTACCCCCTACCTAGCCAGAGCAAAGGCTTTGTAAAGACAGGCACTATTTGTTTGCACTGATGACTGAAACTTAACACCTTAACAAGAGCCATGATTTCCTTCCCAATGTCATGAGAATAACAGTGCAAAAAGCAAATTTCCAATTTTCCCCAATTCAATATATCTAACACCAGGCAGCGGACAGTGGACACAGTCACACAACCATCGCAATCTAAAGTACATAACACAAACTGCTGCATGATCGTCAACAAAGTTCTGCAAGCCTTGTGAAGTGTGGCACACTTGTGGCAATGTCTGAAGCATTCAACTTCTCGGATGCTCCGTAGACGGAACTCACACACCTGCAATAGGACAGGGACCACTTTTAAAACCAGCACATACAGTTTACCTACACAAGCATTTAACCTTGGCATCAATCAGAATTGCACGTAACAATTTACTTGGAATGAGTGGACATCTCTTGGTAGTTTTCTGATCAAGTGGCGACTTTTTGGCAACCTAGTATACATGCAACTACTTACATTTATCAAAGAGGCAAGCACTAGTGGGCATTATAATATTGAAAACTTTAATATGGCGGGAAATACAGAATTGCTCATGCAAAGTCGTGACATGGAGCCGCCTATACAGTAGAGCCTCGATTATGCATTCCCTGTTTATACGACAACTGGCATTTTGCGACAAGTGAGACTGCTGCCAGCAAGACACCCGCACAAATAGCTAATTAAAAACCACCATTAAACAACGCAATTTTAAGCCAACCTGAATTGTCGAACACCTCACCACTACTGCTGGAGAAAAAAAACATTATCGTATTTCCTCAAATGTTACAAGTGCCTAAATTTTGCTGGTTAAAAACAAAATTCACCTGAATGTAATAATGCCAGCTATTTAATATCAAACTGACATGGCCATATGGTTAAGATTATAAAGAGAGAGAAAAAAGTACAATTTGCGTCACAAAATATGAAATTTATTACTTTGGCAATTCATCTTCTGGAGTGATACAGCTCACCTGGCCTTTAGGAATCGTGTCTGGATATGCCTCGATCGCATGTGTACTTAAACATAGTGGTTGCTACCTATACATAGTGTTCATGTGACGTCACCACTGCCGCTCTAACCGTCTCCCGCCTTCCCTCATGTGTATTTAAGCTGCCTAAGCCACCATTCACGTGCCACGGCACAGGGTGTTGATAGGTGGTCACCTCTTGCTGCGCGTGATGTAAAATATTAAGCTGTGTGTTCTTTTGCTGTCATACTACGACGAGCTCGACAGACCATGCAAGAGCTTGGAAGTTGGCTCGTACCGGCTTTCCATCGAAAGTGATGCTGCCACAGAAGCCGACTTGTTGCCCGCGACAACCTATGCGGACATATATAATCCTCTCATTTTCACCAGAAGTTACGTGACCCAAGTAGAAATCAAAGCATAAAGTCCCTCAACGTGCACTATATCTTACGAATGGATGGGGTGGGTCTCATTGGGAAGCTGTTCGCATGGAAACAGCTCGGTCGTCTAGCACAGTGAGGCCATATTGTGTGAGATGCGGCCGAAGTAGTTCATGCAGCAAAGAAAGTGCGGTTTTCCTCGTGTTTTAAACAGTGACAAAGCTGAAGGCTCTTTTCTCTGCATTCGCGAAATAAGGCTAAAAAGGAAATGTGCAAGTCCAACTGGCAACTTCGTGTGGTTGCACTACATAACGATACAAAAAATGCCGGTTACGTTTCCTGTCCAGTTAAAACGCTTTGGCCGTTTCCTGTCTTAGTTCACTGCTTTGCAATACTGTGCAGTAGTGTAACTACAGATGATGGAAACAGTGATATAAAGAAGTAACCAGCGGTTTAAGAAAAAGAAAAACAGTACCCTGGCAAGGTTTGCCTGAACTTAAACTAGAACCGATCAGAAGGTTAACCTTATTTGTGTTGTACTACAAGCTGCTTTTGAATTAAACTAGTTCACTTCACACGCTCATTAAAGCGTAACCATCCCACCCCCGTGATTGTCATCACAATCTGAACAGCGTCCCTTTCCCGCTGACTGTGCACACAGCACGGAACGGCCGGTAGTGGCGAACAACTTGTATGTAGACCCATAATGGTAAAATATACTAGTATGTCTGTGTGCGGATAAGTGCTTGGATAGCACTTGCCCGTAATGAAGTGATGTCAGCAGACACGAATCTTGCAAGACTTCTGTCAAGTCATTTCTAGTAATGCGCACCAGCCAAAGACACCAGCGCTCTTCGAGAAATCGCAATGTGCGTTCACAATGCTGGTAATAACTTTCAGCAAAGACAACATACACGCACTTTGCTCACTGTTCATGGGCTTCAATGCCGACTAGCTTCACCTGTAGCCAAAAATTGCACACACTGGCATATTGAGACCGAAGTGAGCGGGCAAATAGTCATATACAACTTAGGAAGCCTGAACAAGATCCCACCTAGAGAGCCGAAGTGTAGCTTCCGATGGCTTCCACGACTGAATAGTCCCACTCAGCAGCTGTCCGGCTCATGACATCAGCAATGTCAGTCTGGAGTGTACATTAATTGGCGCAGGCGCTGTGTACATCCGCCTTTAAAGGAGTACTGACACAAATTTTTAATATTTTGAGGTTGTTGCTCTAAATAAAAACGCGGGTGTCGAGAACCCTCAAAAGAGTGTCGTGGCGCTTGGGAATGCATCGAATGTATTTTTAATACTGCTACCTTAAAACAGCAATTTCGGTTTCGGTAATGAGGGGGGTGGCTTCGCAGTGACGTATCAAGAGAGGTCTGACGTCACGAGGAGAGACTGCAACTCGCGACATACTAGTAACAGCTGCCTGTTTGCTGTCAGCCGCACGTGGTTCACGTAAACAACAATGAGTGAATTGACGTCCAGAGACTCTGACAGTGGATTCTGCAACTTAGGCAGCATGCAGGATGCAAATTTCGCAAAACCCAGTGAACTGGGCTGACTTGTCGTGATAATGTCCATTGCGGTGGGGCTAGCTTGCAGATGCTGGGCGACGAACTTTGAAATCAAAGTAAAATATTTTGTACGTGTTGTCTGGCCCCGGTGTGTGGAGAGCGATGACTATGCACACCATGGGAACGGAAGATGTCCCTTTTGGGGTGCCTCAAAATCGTGTCAGTACTCCATTAAGGAGGAAATGCTGCAGACTTCTACGTTGTCTGATCAACATGGAGTTCCTTGAAATTGTCAGCAGACCAGTCTTTCAGTTCCGGATGTTTTCCTGTTCTCAGCCCGTAGAATCTTTTCCTGGTCGACATACAGGTGAAGACTTGCTTGCTTCGGTTGCGCTACTCACGGCCATGGGCCTCGAGCAAGCAAACACAACGCAACGCAAGCTATGATCAGCATGTAGAAATAACACTCTCTTGATGCGAGCTTTCATAATGAAAGTGGCTCATCAAAAACTGAAAGTGGCTCGACACTTAAACCAAGAACAGATAAATGCACACAGGCCAGAATCGCAAACGAAATTAACGGGCGTAAACGAGCTAAACTACGGCCCCTGTAATATGCCACTGCTAAATTTAAATTACCACAATGCGGCCATTCTGTGATGGTGATGACAGTGCACCTGAATCCTTACCCAAGAGGTTTCATATTTGCTTTTATAGTGGATCCTGACGTGCAGGCCATAGAGTTTCATACAATGAAACTCTATGGCGCAGGCATTTTTGGATTCGTTTCAGAAGAAGGACCAAATTCTAGTACACTACAGAACAGACACTCATTAAATTCAAATGTTTTTTAAGCATAAAGTTAAAGATTCACTCAAACCACTTTCAATTAAATGCATGATTGTTATTTCTTAACATAAGTTAATCTACCTTGATTATTCTGGCAAGTTGGGCTTGTTGGTACATAATTCTGACAAACTGCAGTGCAAAACAACACACGGATGGAATAAAAAACTACAGAATTTGAAGGTTTCCCTGGCTAGCCATTGCATAACCTGTCAGGATTGCTCACCAGACCCAAACAACATTTCTCACATTACTCAAAAAAATCGCAGAAGCCGAATGCATTTCCCATCTCGTGGAAACGTGTATAAGCATGCCAGCTATGCAACTTGCAGATAAAGAGATGGCGTATGTATGCAAGGTTGCCATCTGTGGCGGACAGCATATTATATATATGTGCAAGTTTCTTTTTTCAATAAAACTTGCTGCAAGTTCAACGCTCATCCTTGTTTTTCCTTGTTTTTGTTTTTTTTTGTCTCTTTCGTGTGTTTTAAATTGCATAGCACTTGAGGGGTCCGGCTTGTCCACCCATAGATCTCATTTGGCGTGATCACACCCACTATCAAGTAGTCAATACAGGCATAAAAAGGGGCTAGCAATGCTCAAAACATAATTAAAATAAACGAACAAGCTCTAAAATATTACAATTAACAGAAATCACCAGAAGTAACTCTCAATAATTAACTTAAGATCACTTAAAGACGCTTCAGTAACAAGCGGCTGACACTCGCAACGTGCAAGAGCGCCACCGCCTGCCAAGCGCTTAACTGCTCCTCCCACCGGTGCTTCTCCGGTCCCTTCATCACTACATTTGAAGGAAGAAACAACCTGACAGAACTCGCTGCAAAAAATATGTATTTCAACTACTGTAACAAGCAGGAAGT